>JARHVA010000006.1:2022500-2245000 GCA_037957365.1 Torreya grandis | reverse complement strand
ATCTTTTCTCCTCTTTCTAAAGTTCTACAGGTAGCTGCCATTTTGGCCTTTGTAATCTAATACTACCCCATGTATTGTGAAGCCTTGCTAGTTTTGACAAATTGTACTTTGCCTTAGCATAATAAATGCAATCTGGTTCAAGTTCATACATTATCTTGTCAAAATGTGTGAAGAGATCTATAGTGAATAGTTAAGTGATATCTATACATCCTTAGTTTTTCTCAATCCCCTCATATTTGATGCCAGTTATTTCAGCCTATCAGGTCATGTGAAGTGTTGTTAAATGTATGAGTCTATTTCAAGTGTACAATGAACTTCATTATATGCTATTGAGCTATAGTTTCATTCACCTTAGATAGTTTTCATGCACTGTACCTTCATATTGAAACATTAATGCTAGTGCATTCTGGGACTCTTAGGCTAGTGTTGTGGACATTGTCTCTTTGTGAAAGAGGTACAAAGTCTTATGGAAGACCATCTAATGTATCACCTCCTTTAGATTAGGTTCGATTCTTACAATCCCTAACTCTTTCCCCCATAAGTAATCAGTTATCATAAATAAGAGCATTTCAAGAGACATTCAAGGAGTTAACCCTTAAACCTAGAGGCTCATTTCTAATATAGATACACCCACATACTTAGAAATACTCCAATGTTGCCTAAATATATAATAAGATTGAACAACTTATTCTACGATGCAATATTTGGTGACAATAGTTCTCAGATACCTGGTGGGACATGTCTTCAAGACAACTTATCAAGGTTAATGTTGGTCTTGATAACATCAGTTGCAAATTGGTGGGATACTCAGGATTTTGAAACTTCATAAAGGTAAATCTAGTTCAAAGCCATTGTCTTGTTATAAACTTTCTCTCAAAATTCAGGGTTCTTAGTAGATCATCATCTAGAGGAGTTCTCAATCCCATTAACCCACTCATTCAACCTGAACTTCCACTTGGAGTTCAATATCCTCATCCTCATTTGTAATTTAAAGATCAAGATGATTTTTCTAGCGAGGGAAGTCAAGAGAGTGAACAAGTCTAATAAATTGAAGATATTGAAGAAAAAATGGCTAGACCTCATGATTTTACTATCTTTAATATAGAAAATCTAGTTCACCTTGAAGCATATGATGCCATTCCAACTAATGCCACAAAAGGTGTGCCTATATTCAATGGTGAGAGTCATGTTACACCCAGTGAGCACATTGGAGATGTCTCTAACTTTTTTAGCTTCCATAATATCACTTAAGAAAACATTTCCATTAGAATCCTTGCCATATCCCTTAGAGGGAAGGATCTTGATTGGTATAGGACTCTAGAAGGTGGATGCATCACATCATGGGATGAATTTAGAGTGTTTTTCACCTTAAGATTTTTAAATGATAGCGACTATGCCTCTCTCATACATCAACTTAACATGATCAAAATAGGATCCAAATAAATAATGCATGATTTTAAAAAGAGGTTCTAAAAGACTTACAATAGACTACATCCTCCTATGAGGCCACCTCTCAGCTTTGTGTTCCTAACCTATTTGAGAGCTATTGACACTAAAATTGCTATCATGCTTTAGTACGTTGGTGGTTCCACCCTCCCTAAAGCATATGATCTTTCCATGAAATCTTAAAATAATCTCATACAAGCTGGAAGATTTCCACCTAAAGTGTTTATGCCTCCATTATCTCATGATTCTGCTAATTCTCTAGATGTGGCTCAAAATCTTAATGCCAATACCAAGCCTGAATTTTCTCTTAAGAAGGTAGATAACACCATGGACAAAGATGCATCTATTTAATGGATGGAAGCTAAAATTGGAAGAGGTAATATGTAATAAGGTGCCTATCGAAATATTTACCCTTATCAACAAGAGTATGGTCAAAAATTTGAAATAGGAAGAGGCCAATGGAAACCTATTCCCAACAGGCCTACCAATGCATGCAATCTTAACTCTACTACTAATGCAAGGGAGATGATACCTATTCACAACAATTTAGTGAAACAAAAGAATTAGAAATAGGGCTAATTTATGGAATCTAATGAGGGTAAAGAGTAGGATACTTTTGCTGAAGGAGAGGATAATCCCCTCTTTATTAGTCAAAGATGAAGTGATGATGCAGACAAGTGAAGGTGAGTAGCCTCAAAAAGAGATCTTTACCAACTTCCTAGTTGTGGATACTTTTGTGTTTAACTAAGGAACCTTGGTTGCTGACAACACTAGAGACAAGGGAAAGGCTTTATGTGGTGATATTAATGTGTCTATAGGATTAATAAATCATTATATGAAGCAACAAGGTATGGTTGCAGGTGTAACAATTTCAAATAACACTGCACATCTTCAAATTAGAATGTTGGAAGGATAGTTCAAGGCACTCCAACTCCTCAGGATCCAAGAACTTCATTTCATACAAGAATCCAAGATAAAGTAGTAATGGATTATTTAAACATTATAGATTCATTTAAGAGTACTAAAGCATCCATTTCTATTTAGGATGTTCTACATATGCCTGGTTAGAAAGAGCTCCTACAAAATAAGTTATCTGCTATCTCTACTAGTGTCCCTCCTTCAAATCAAAGTCAAAGTAATGCTTTCCATGAAATTATCCCTACTACCATTGTTGAACCATCCACTAGAACTGAGAAACATCATCCATTCTATCTCACTCTCATAGTGGGTGACAAGCTAGTTCAATACTACATAGTTGATAGTGGAACTTTAAATTTAGTCATGCCCAAGGTGGTAGTTGATAAATTGCATCTAAATTATGATCATCATAGTAAATGAGTACTTTAATTATATGGTACACCTACCAAAATAATGGGAATGATAAAAACCATAAGATTTTCCTGCACGATTGTCCTATCTTTCCTATCTTGTAAGACATAGTTATTGTTGATCTCCTAGCCCACTTTGGAATCTTCTTATCAAGGGGATTCATGGCCAAGATAGGTGGATACCTCTTATCTGATTGGTACTTCTTAGGCTTTAGAATAAGGTATGGGTCCAAGGTTACAATTAGGACACAACCTTTTTCAAGGTTTCATATTGAACCTTACATTGAGACAAGTTCCAATTTGAATTGTGTGGCCCATGAAGAAAAGGACTCTGTTATAGATGATGGCACATATTCTAAGCTTTAGGGTATTTCACATTTATTTCTTGATGAATATGTCACTTAAACTTATTAATATAATCCTTAATGCTTTTTTGAACGAAACTAATTTTATAGTATATTGTATACATGAAGGAGTACCAACACCTCTACTTGGCAAGGAAGAGCGTGAGAATGATGAGATGTGGAAGATGTTTTTTGATGGTTCAATAAGTATATTTATAGTAGGAGTTGGTTTTATGTTTTTATCAGCATGTAAAAAACATTATTATGCTTCATATAAATTTCATTTTAGTTTTACTTGTAATATGGCTGAGTATGAAGGTTTGATCCATGGCCTTCAATGGGCAAAGAGAAAAAAAATCAAGAACTTGTAAGTATATAGAGAGAGTGAATTGGTTTTGCATTAGGTGAGTAATGTGTTTATATAAATAACCCTTTTATTAAGTCATAAAATCATAGGGTGTGATATTTGATTAAATACTTCAATGCATTCAATATACAATCAGTCCTAAGGGAGCATAATAGTCATGCTCATATACTAGCTGCTATAAGAGCTCAATTTGATACTACCACGAAAGAGGATGGAAAATAGTCTCATATTAAGATCATTATTATACCTTATTTACCTAATAATTAAGTGTCTTGGTGAGTTTTTTTATAGTGATAGACACATTGCATGCTTCCTACAAAATGAGGTTGAGTTTTCTTTAAGGAATCAAAAGAAGTTGTAAGAACAATTGGGTGATCAGATTATGAAACTAATAACCAAAAAGATATCTAAGGTTTTGGTGACCTTAGAAATTATATTCAATGAGAATTTTCAATACAAAAATTAAAATGTGTGTATATCTATAAAATAAAAGAATTATGAAAGGGTCTTGATCTTCAAGGACAAACTCCTCAAACTAGATAAGGTATGTTCTACTTTAGATAAGCAAAAATTCATTGATTTGTTTGGAGAGTTTCATGAAATATTTTCTTGGGAGTATAAGTACCTAAAAGGGTTTGATCTTAGCCTAGCACACCATACTATTGATTTATAATCTAGAGTTAAATCGATCATATAGAAACAAAGACCCATTCATCTTAAGGTTAAGCAATTGATGAGATTAGAGCTCACTAAACTCCTTGAATTTGAAGTAATCTTTCCTATCAATAATTAAACATGATAATATTGTGCCTATTATATAAAATAATGGGCCGATAAGAATTTTTGTGTACTTTATGTAACTTAATAGGGTGTCACTCAAAGATCACTATCCTTTACCCTCAATGGAGCAAATTTTGCATATTGTTTTAGGTTCTCAACATTTCTCTCTTCTAGATGGATATTCAGGTTATAATTATATTTGAGTCAATGAATATGATCAGTGTAATATAATATTTACCATTAAATGGGTAAATTTTTCTTATAGGAAGATGATATTTAATTTTTCAAATGTTGGTGCTACCTTTCAAAGAGCAATGGATATGGCCTTCAAAGGTTTGATTAATGAGATGTTATTAGTTTATCTAGATGATATAACAATGTTTCCTAAAGATGTTAGTGAGAGTATGCAACACTTGAGATAAGTGTTTTAATTAAGTAGGTAGCATGGAGTATCTCTCAATCCAAAGAAATGCATCTTTGTTATCCATGAAGGTAAGCTCTTAAGACACATTATTTATTAACATAGTTTGGATATTGATCTTGAAAGGATAGAGGATATTCTTGGCCTATAATTTCCCTTGCATAATAAAGGTCTTTAAAGTTTCTTAGGCAAGATAAATTTTGTAAGTAGGTTCATACTTGGGTTTGAATATTTGCTCAAACGTATCAGAACCAAGCTCTAAAAGAATCATGTCTTTTTTGTGGACTAAGGAAGATAGGATTATTTTTGAATTCATAAAGAAGGAAATTATAGAAGCTCATACTCTTGTGAATCTTGATTTTAATAAATACTTCATGTTGTATTTATTTTCTAACCTTGATACTATATCATCCATGTTAATGCATAAGAATGATGAGGGTGTAGAGCAACCTACTGCATTATTTAGTCAAGGTTTAGAATATTATGAAGTCAAGTACACCTTTATGGAGAAACAAGTATTTGTTGCTATAAGGATATTAAATAAGCTCAAACATATGATTTCAAAAAATAAAATTCATGTTATGGTTTCTCATCCTAGTACCAAGGAGTTTCTATTAAACAAAGACCTTAGTGAGAAGAGAGTAGAGTGGATCACTAAGGTGCTAGAATATGATGTTGATATCAAAGTAAAAAAATTATTAAGAGGTAAAGGCATTTGTGAAAACTTAGCTTCATATTTTCATGTGCCAAAAGAAGAGGTTCTAGTCAATCATGATTGCTCCCAACTAGCTGGTTCCTTGCATATACATATTTGGACACAAGATGTGATCAAATTTCTTCAAAATGGTGAGTATCCTAGTAATATCAGTAGATCACAAAGGAGATATTTTATATTACAATCTATTCCATTTTTTCTTATGGATGATGTGTTTTTTATGAGAGACATCAATGGTGTGATATTGAGATGCATTGATAATGATCAGTTTGGGGTGTTTCTCAAAAAGTTTTATGATGGGACAATATGAGGTTATTTCTTTCAAAAAACCACAACTACCAAGATCATGAGGGTAGGTTATTATTAGCCTAGCATTTTCATTTATCGATGACAAGTTCTAATACAACATTTTACTTTGATGCCTTTGGATCCGTGCTATGAGTTGTGTCCCTTCCACCCTACATTATTGTGTCAAATTTGAACATCATCATGTCATCACCATATCAGTTGACCCTAGTCCTTTTGCATCTTATAAAATGATGTACCAACCCAATGATGTTTTTATTCCTCTCCCATCTACTTCACCATCAACTACCAATAACTCCATGCCCATAGTTGATGAAGCTTCAACATGATCATCCATCCCTTATTCCCAGATCCCTATAGAGGACCCCCTAGAACCAACAATCTAACATCTCTCATTTTGAGAATACCATCTTCTAGCCTTGGATTTTGTCCCTAATCCTCTAGATTATGGGAACCTCACCCATGATCCTAGTTATGACCCTAACATCAGAACCATCATCCCTTTTGGACCACCCAATCATCAAACTAATCTTATCTATAGGGGGCTTGATCATCCACTTCTTGCTTCTGCCACTACCCATCATATCTAACCATTCACCTCCAACTTCTCTTATCTCAACAAACCCATATTTTCCAAAGCATACATTTATAGGTGTGCTTGGAAGGGGTTTGGCCTTGGCCTTTATAAATAGGGACCTCATGAACTACCCATAATCAAAACCCAAAAACCCTCATGAGTTATTCGACCTTGGGTTTATACCACCAAAAAAACAACCTCACCTAAACCCATCACCACCATTGATGAGGATGTCCCATCCTCAACAACCCCATCTCCCTCAAAGTTTAAGGATTTTGATATCATCCCACCTAACCTTTTTTTATCAATACCATTAGTTTTGGCATGATAATTATAGTGTTTGACTTATGTAGTAGACAACTTACTCTTTATTTTGTTCATCATGGTGAACAATCATTGCCCCTAGGGAATGGTCAATAGCAGAGATGTAATGGTAGAAGGTTTGATCCTTTTTATGTGGGGTAAGAATAGGTGGAGAAATAAGGTATTCTTTGAGTGAATCAAAGTCTTTTTGATAGTCTTTGGTCTACTTAAAGGAGGTGTCTTTCCCAAGGAGATGGGAAAAAGTTTGACATATATCTAATAATAGAGATAAAATATCAGATTGATTCGAGCTTCCACTAAAAGCTACGAAGTTGTTTAAGTGGGTTAGAGGTGGCAATTCAAGGATTGATCTGACTTTGGCAGGGTCTACCTCAATTCCTCAAAGAGATACAATGAATCCATGAATCTTTCCTAAAAGGACCTCAAAAATACATTATTTAGGCTTGAGTCTGACATGGAAATAGATAAGGGAATTGAAGATGATTTTTAGAACATCCAGATGATCCTTGTGATAGTTATATTTCTCAAGGAGATCATCCACATAGTTCTCTAAGATTTTATGGATTAGGTCTTGGAAGATATAGGTCATGGCATACTAGTAGGTTATGCTATCATTCTTTAAACTGAAGGGCATGAATCTGTAGTAGAAATTTACCCATGGGGTGATGAAAGAGATTTTATGTTGATCTTTGGGAGCAATCAAGGTTTGGTTGTATCTCAAGAAACCATCCATTAGAGATAACATCTTGTGCCCAAATGTCAGATCAACAAGATGGTCAATGTTAGGCAAATAAAAGTAATCCTTTGGGCAATCAAAGTTAAGTTAAAAAAATTTGATACAAAGGCAAATTACCCCTCTGGGTTTGGTAATGGCAATAATGTTAGAAACCCATTGGGGATAGTCATTGGGTTGGATGAAGTCAATAGATAAGAGGTTTTGAAGCTTTTCTCTGACTAAAAGATCAATGTGAGGGTGCATCCTACAAAGCTTTTGTCAGACAAGCTTAGCATAAAGATGGGTGTCAATGTTATGGAGAGAAATAAAAGGGTAAATTCGAGGCATATTTTGATAGGACCAAGAAAATGCTATGTTATGGTCATGAAGGAAGGAAGGATAATATTGTTGTTCTATGGACTTTAAGAATTGTCATATCTTGATGATGCGAGGGTTATCTTGAGTACCCAAGTTGACATCGATGGTATATTTGTTCAACATGGTTTGGTTCTTAAGAGGAAGATATTTATGGATATAAAAATCCCTCATGCTGAGGTAGGTGAGAATGGAATCATCGTCTTGATGTTGAATGGTTTTTATAGAAGGAGAATCAATTTATTCCTTTTTAAGATGGATGAGAGGAAGGGATTTTGTTTGACCATCCTGTTGATAGGTTAGGGGGCCCAAAATAATGGTATTGATAAAAAAATGTTAGGTGGGCTGATATCAAAATCTTTAGACATTGAGGGAGATGGGGTTGGTGAGGATGGGACATCTGCGTCAATGGTGGTGATGGGTTTAGGTGAGGTGGGTTATTCTAGTGGTATAAACCCAAGGCTGAATAACTCATGAGGACTTTTGGGTTTTGATTATTGCTAGTTCATGAGGTTCCTATTCATAAAGTCCAATGCCAAACCCATTCCAAGCACACATATAAAGTTATGCTTTGAAAAATGTGGGTTTGTTGAGATAAGAGAAGTTAGAGGTGAATGGTCAGATATAATGGGTAGTGAAAGAAGCAAGAAGTGGATGATCAAGTCCCCTATAGATAAAATTTATTCGATGATTGGGTGGTCCAAAAGGGATGATGGTTCCAATGTTAGGGTCATAACTAGGATCATGGGTGAGGTTCCCAGAATCTTGAGGAGTAGGGAAAGCATCCAAGGATAGAAGATGGTATTCTCCAAATGAGAGATGTTCGAACATGGGTTATAATGGGTCCTCTATAGGGATCTATGAATAAGGGATGGATGAGCTTGTTGAAGCTTCATCAACTATGGGGGTGGAGTTATTGGTAGTTGATCATGAAGTAGATGGGAGAAGAAGAATAAAATATTTGGGTCGATACATCATAGTACAAGATGCAAAATGACTAGTGTCAATCAATATGGTGATGACATGACCTTTATGCTCAAATTTGACATAATGATGTAGGGTGGAAGTGATACAACTCATAGCACAAATCCAAGGGCACCAAGTAAATTTTGTATTGAAAGTCACCCTCCACAAGTGACAAGGCTAGGCCAATAATAACCTACCCTCATGATCTTGGTATTTATGGTTCTCAAAGAGAAAGGACCTCCTATTTTCTTATCATATAAACTCTTGAGAAACACCCTAAACTGATCATTATCAGTGCATCTCAATAACACACCATTGATGTCTCTCATAAAAAACACACCATCCACAAGATAAAAGGGAATATATTGCAATCTTAAAATATCTCCTTTGTGATCTACTAATATTACTAGGATACTCACCATTTTGAAGAAATATGATCACATCTTGTGTCCAAATATGTATATGCAAGGAAGTAGCTAGTTGGGAGCATGATTGACTAGAACCTCTTGTTTTGATTCATGAAAATATGAAGCTAAGTGTTCACAAAGGCCTTTACCTCTTACTAGTTTTTTTACTTTTATATCAACATCATATTCCATCACCTTAGTGATCCACCCTACTCTCTTCTCACTAAGGTCTCTACTAAATAGAAACTCCTTAGTACTAGGATGACAAACCATAACATGAATTATATTTTTTGAAACCATATGCTCAAACTTATTTAATCCCTAACAACAACAAATATTTGTTTCTCCATAAAGGTGTTTTTGAATTCATAATATTTTAAACCTTGACTAAAGAATGCAATAGGTTGCTCTACACCCTCATCATTCTTTTGCATTAACGTGGCTGATATAGTATCAAGGTTAGAAAATAAATACAATATAAAGTATTTATTAAAATTGAGATTCAAAAGAGTAAGAGCTTCTATAGTTTCCTTATTTATGAATTCAAAAATACTCTTACCTTCCTTAGTCCATAAAATGATCTGATTCTTTCAGAGCATCACTGTGATATGTTTAACCAAAGATGCAAACCCAAGGATGAACCTACTTAAAAAATTTATCTTGCCTAAGAAACTTTGGAGACCTTTATTATGCAAGGGAAATTATAGGGAAATAATATCCTCTATCCTTTCAAAATCAATACCAAAACTATGTGTTGAAATAATGTGTCTTAAGAGCTTACCTTCATGGACAACAAATATGGATTTCTTTGGATTAAGAGATAATCCATGATACCTACATATTTCAAACACTTATCTCAAGTGTTGTATATGATCATTATCATCTTTATGAAACAATATTATATCATCTAGATAAACCAATAAGACCTCATTAATGAAACCTTTGAAGGCCATGTCTATTGCTCTTTGAAAAGTAGCACCAACATTTGAAAAATCAAATTCCATCTTTCTATATTAAAAAGTAACCCATTTAATTGTAACTGTTATCTTAAAATGATCATGTTCATTGAATAAAATCTAATTATAACCTAAATATCCATCTAGAAGACATAAATGTTGAGAACCTGAAATAATATGCAAAATCTACTCCATTGAGGGTAAAGAATAGTGATCTTTGAGTGACACCCCATTAAGTTCCCTAAAGTAAACACAAATTCTTATCTCCCCATTATTAATTATAATAGGAAAAAGATTAGATACACATGTTGAATGCTTGATAGAAAATATTATTTTAGATTCGAGGAGTTTAGTGAGCTCTAACCTCATGAGTTGCTTAACCTTAGGGTGAATGGGTCTTTATTTGTATCTGATCGCTTTAACTCTAGATTCTAACTCAATAGTATGGTGTGATAGGCTAAGATCAAACCATTTTAGGTCCTTATACTCCCAATAAAATATTTCATGAAACTCTCTACACATATCAATTAATGCTTGCTTCTCTAAAGTAGAACATACCTTACCTAGTTTGAGGAGTTTGTCCTTAAAGATCAAGATCCTTTAATAATTATTTTATTTTATAGACATACTCACCTTTTAATTTTTATATTTATAATTATCATAGAATATAATTTCTAAGTTCACCAAAACCTTATGTATCTTATTGGTTATTAGTTTCATAATCTAATCACCCAATTGTTCTTAGATCTTATTTTGATTCCTTGAAGAAAACTCAACCTCATTTTGTAGGAAGCATGCAATGTGTCTAACAATATCAAAAAATCACCAAGACACTTAATTATTAGGTACAAAATGTCTAATAATGATCTTAATATGAGACTATTTTCCCTCCTCTTTTGTGGTAGTTAGAGTATCAAATTGAGATCCTATAGTAGTTAGTATGTCAGCATGACTATTATAATCCTTTAGGACTGATTGTATATTAAATGCATTGAAGTCTTAAATTAAATCCCATACACTATGATTGTATGAATTTATCAAAAGGTTATTTGCATAAACTACATACCTCACCTAATGCACAACCAATTCACTCTCTCTATATACTTACAAGTTCTTGATTCCTTTTATCTTTGCCCATTGAAGGCCATGGATCAAACCTTCATACTCAGCCACCTTAAAAGTACAACTAAAATTAAATATATATATGAAGTATAATAATATTTTTTAGATGTGGATAAAAACACAACACCATCAAAAAACATCTTCCGCATCTCATTATCTTCACCCTCTTACTTGGCAATTAGAGGTGTTGGTACTCCTTATTCATGTATAAAATACACTCCTAAATTAGTGTTAGTGACATATTCATCAATAAAATAAATGTGAAATACCCTAAATATTGGAATATGTGTCATTGTCTATAATATAGTTCTTTTCTTCATAGGGCACACAATTCAAATGGAAACTTGTCTCAATGTAAGGTTCAATATGAAACCTTGTAAAAGGTTGTGTCCTAAGTGTAACCTTGGCCCCATACCTTATTTTGAATCCCAATAAGGACCATTTAGCTTATATGTAGCCACCTATCTTGGCTGTGAGATCCCTTGATAAGCAGATTGTAAAGTGGGCTAGGAGATCAACAACAACTATATCTTACAAGATAGGAAAACTAGGACAATCGTGCAAGAAAATCTTTAAGATTTTTTTATTAGTCCCTTTATTTTTTTAGGTATACCATATAATTTAAATACTCCTTTAATATGAGAATCATACTTCAGATGCAATTTATCAGTTACCACCTTGGGCATGACTAAAGTTAAATATGCACTATCAACTATGCAGTTATGAACTAGATTTTCACCCACTATGACAGTGAGATAGAATGGAGGAGGTTTCTCAGTTCTAGTGGATGGTTAAGAAATGGTAGTATGGATAATTTCAAGGACAACATGATTTTCACATTGATTTTAAGGAGTCACACTAATAGAGATAGCAGATAACTTATTTTGTAAGAGCTCTTTCTGACCAAGCATATGTAGAACATCCCAAACAGAAATGGATGCTTTACTACTCTTCAATGAATATATAATGTTTAAAAAATCCATACCTACTTTATATTAGATTCTTGGAGGCAAGGAAGTTCTTGGATCTTGTGGAGTTGGAGTGCCTTGAACAATCCTTCCAACATTTTGATTTGGAAGATGTGTAGTGTTATTTGAAGTTTTTACACTTAAAAACCATGCCTTGTTGCTTTATATAAGGATTGAATTAGCCTATAAACACATTAATATCACCACCTAAAGAATTTCCTTGGCTCTTGTGTTATCTACAACCAAGGTTCCTTGGTTAATCAAAAAAGTATCTTCAACTATGAAGTTGGTGAAGATCTCTTTTTGAGGCTACTCACCTTTATTTGTCTACATCATCACTTCATATTTGAATGATAAGAGAGGACTATCCTCTCCTTGAGAAAAAATAGCCTACTCTTTACCTTCATTAGAATCAATAAATTAGTCTTATTTCCAATTCTTTTATTGCACCAAACTATTTTGCATACATATCATCTCCTTTGCTTTGGTAGTAGAGTTAAGATTGTATGCATTGGAAGGCCTGTTGGGAATAGGTTTACATTAGCCTCTTCCTCTTTAAAATTGTTGACCATACTCTTATTTATAAGGGTAAGGATTTTGATAGGCACCTTATTGCATATTATGTCTTCCAAGTCTAGCTTCCTACCATTAAATAGATGCATCTTTGTCTATGGAATTATCTACCTTCTTAAGAGAATATTTAGGCTTGGTATTGGCATTAAGAGTTTGAGCCAAATTTCGAGCATTAAAAAAATCATGAGATAATGGAGGCATAGACACTTTAGGTGGTAATCTTCTAACTTGGATGAGATTATTTTTAGATTTCATAACAAGTTCATATGCTTTAAGGAGGCTGGAACCACCCACGCATTGAATCATAATAGTAATTTCACTACCAATATACCTCAAATAGGTTAGGAACACAAAGTTGAGAGGTGACCTCATAGTAGGAGGTAGTCTACTCCAAGTCTTTTGGACCCTCTAGTTAAAATCATGTATTATTTATTTGGATCTTATTTTGATCACGTTAAGTTTATGTATAAGAGAGGCATAATCACTCTCATTTTAAAATATTGAGGTCACCAATAATCCAAATTCATCCCATTATGTGATGTATCCAACTTCTAGAGTCCTGTACCAATCAAGAGCCTTCCCTCTAAGGGATATGGTAAGGAGTATAATGGAAATGTTTTCTTAAGTGATATTATGGAAGATGAAAAATTTAGAGACATCTCAAATGTGTGCATTGGGTGTAACATGACTCTCACAATTGAATAGACGAATGGCATCATATGCTTGAAGGTGAACTGGATTTTCTATATTGAAGATAGGAAAATCATGAGGTATAGCAATATTTTCTTCAATATATTCAATTTTTTAAAACTTGTTCACTCTCTTGATTTCCCTCAATATAAAAATCATCTCAATCTTCAAAGTGCAAATTAGTAGGAGGATATTAAACTCTAAGTGGAAGTTCAGGATGAAGGAGTGGGTTAATGGGATTGAGAACTCATCTAGATGATGATCTGCTAAGAACCATGAATTATGAGAGAAAGTTTATAACAAGAAAAGGGATTTGAAATAGATTTACCTTTATGAAGTTTCCAAATGCTGAGTAGCACACCAATTTGTAGATGATGTTATCAACACCAACATTAACCTTGATAGGTTGTCTTGAAGACAGGTGCCACCAAGTATCTGAGAAATATTTTCACCAAATCTTTCACACTAAAAGAAATTTTGTAAGATTCCTCTATATTTAGGCCATTTTGTAACATTTACAAGTATGTGGGTGTATCTATATTGGAAATGAGCCTCTAAGTTTAAGTGTTAACTCCCTGAAAGTATCTTGAAATGCTCTTATTTATGCTAACTAGTTACTTATGGGGAAAATAGTTAGGGATTACAAGAATTGAATCTAATATAAAGGAGGTGATACATCAGATGGTCTGACTTAATAATTTTTACCTCTTTCACAAAGAGACAATGTCCACAACATTATCCTAAGAGTCTTAGTATGTACTAGCATCAATATTTCAATATGAAAGTATAGTGCATGAAAACTATCTAAGGTGAATGAAAATATAGCTCGATAGCAAATATTAAAGTTCATTATACACTTAAAATAGACTCATACATTTAAAAACACTTCACATGACCTTATAGGATGAAATAATTTGCATCAAATATGGGGGGATTGAGAAAAAACAAGTATATATAAATATCACTTAACTATTCACTATAGATCTTTTCACACATTTTGACAAGATGATGTATGAACTTGAATGAGATTTCATTTATTATGCTAATTCAAAGTACAATTTCAAAAATATTAGGGATTCACCATACATGGGGTGGTATTAGATTACAAAGTCCAAAATGACAGCTACTTGTAGAACTTTAGAAAGAGGATGAATAAAACTAAAAACTCTTGAATGAGGATTTACATGTCCAACTGATAGGAGGAGTTACATTTGTATGAGGATGAATTAAGAAATAAACCATGGAAGGTCTAATGAGACAAATGAATCTCAAAACTAAAAATTCTTGAAGTGTGGCACAAAGCTCCCTTTACTAGGCACAAGAAATGGTCTTTCATCATCGATGATCTCTCGAGCATTTGAAACTAAGTTAGAGAGAGTTGACAAATGTATTTTCTGAAAGAGGTTGAAACATACTATGATAGTCATAATATGTTCTCCTAACTACTACCTATCTTATATAAACTTGTATTTACCATCTGCAGTCATTTATTGATTCCCTAGACTTCATTCATTACATCTGGTAGTCACTGTTCATCTTAGACCTCAACTAAGCTTTCTTGAAGACATACGAGTTTGAAGAGATCACTTTGCTACAAAAGAATTTGATCCTACATATTTTAAATAATTAATTTCCCTACCACATTGCTAATTTTATTCTAAACTATGTATGCAATAACTACTTTCTTGGATAAAAAATGGCTCTTTCGTTTGACAATTATTTGTCAAAAACGAACTCAAAACAATCACATTGTTCGAAATTATATTCATTCTCATTGATCACATTTATTCTTTATATAAGATCCAAAAAATTTAACCTCCTACACACCATATGATCAAGATGCATGAAGGAATGTTGGCCTTCGATTTTATACCATGAAGATCCTTTAACATGTTGACTTTCGCTCGCATTGTTGGATCAAGATGTACAAGTGAGTGCTAGTTGTAGATCTTATGGGGCCCACTTTGTTTTTAGTTCATACACACCATTGGATCATTGGTACAATTGAATGCTAATTATTTATCTATATTGTACCCACCATCTTATCATTCAAGCTCGTGCTATTGGATCTCTAATTATCGAACTTGTACCATTGGATCTTGTCCAACCTATATATTTTTAAGGGATTTTAACCTAGATACCTTTTGAACTATTTTAACCAATTGAAAACCATTAGATATAAGTGTTGGTATGTAAGATAATATGGACCATTAGCTATTGATCAATTTTAAACCCTTTAAGAACATTTTAAATATAAATGACTACATTACAAATCTCAAAATTGATGCTTGCAAGAATGTTCTACTCTCTTTGAATCTTAATAAATTGAGTTAGAAAACTCATGCAAGCATGAAATTTTTTGATCATGTTCCTTACATGAATATCTCTATGGGGCTATAAAATTTTGGCTTGTGAAGCTTTCTGAGTGAACTTGTTAAATGCACAAGTGAGCTGGGCTATTCATTTCTGGATGACATCAAAGTGATAGTTCAGTTGACTTAGGATTGTGCTTGAACTATTGATTGATATTTGAAAGATCAAATGAACTTCTTAAGTCTTGTGTAAACTATTTCAATTATCACGACTATTTGGACACCATGAAAACCTATCACTTGCATATATGACTTTAAAATGACCCCTAAGACACCAAATGACACAAGGACTAATCTAGATTATGACCATAACTAGAATGGCATATGATATGACATTAAATGAACTAAAACATACACTATGACATTATAAAAATCCCCTATATGAGATCTTGACTATAGGTGGTTGACCCATTTTGACCTATGGTAGAAATGGTTAACATTCTTAGTGATTTCAGCATAGCATGTCATGTGAATTGTTTTTAAATGTATGAATCTATTTTAAGTGTATAATGAAATTTAGTATCTACTATTGAGCTATAGTTTCATTCACCTTAGATAGTTTTCATGCACCACACCTTCATATTAAAACACTGATTCTAGTGCATTTTAGGGATCTTAGGATAGTGTTATGGACATTGTCTTTTTGTGAAATATGTATGATAGTCTTGTGGAAAAACTTATAGTGTATCACCTCCTTTATAACAGGTTGAACTCTTTTAATCCCTAACTCTTTTCCCCATAAGTAATCAATTAAGCATAGATAAGAGAATTTCAAGATATATTCAAGGATCTATCCCTTAAACCTAGAAGATGATTTTCAATATAGGTACACCCACATACCTAAAAATGTTTCCATGTTACACAAATCTGAAATAATCTTGAAAAACTTCTTCTAGGGTGAAATATTCGGTGACAACATGAAACTAAAAATGTTATTACTTTTGAGAAATAATAATTGCCAACATAACATGTAATCATACCCAATATCCCACTAATTATTCAATTTGAACTAGAAACTGAATGATTCAAATGAGCATTTATTGATGGTGGTTATGGATTTAACATTTTTAGTAGGCCTTTCTTATAAAAATTGATTATTAACATCCAAAGATATAATAATTAAATCAAAATATCAAAGGGTTTGATGAATATGCATGACAATTACTTTTAATTATATGTTTGGATGTAAGATTGGGACCTAAAATAATGTTTACTTTATTTCATTTTATGCACAATCATCTACATTATAATATACTATTGGGTTGAATTTTAATACATATGATGATAGCAATACAATCTAAATTACATAGGTGTCTTAAATTCATACATTAAGGGTGATCATAAATATCATGTGGATGATAACCCTTTAAGATATTATTAAGGCATCTCAATAAAATATGGATGATCGAATATTAGATATCACCCCTCTTTCTCAAGTCATACCTTGGTACCAAACATATACATATGAAATCAGAGTCAAGTACTGACAACAAGCAATAAAAAAATGAAGGTTACAAATGGACCAAAAAGAGTTACACTAAACATAAACGGAACTTGAGAGATAAAAAATAACACAAACAAAGGTAAAAATATAACTCCCAAAACTACAATAGGAATAAAAAATATTGTAAAATAAAAATCACAAAAATAATAGCTATAAAGTCAAAATATGCAAATAGAACAACTTGAATATGACAAGTTACAAAAGGGAAAAAAAGGTTCTAAGTGGAGAAATAAAAGTTGTATAAGGCACCAAAAAATAACAAAGTATCAAAAAATAGCATCAACATAACTTGGATCAATCAAATTCTATTTCTAAAATCTCTTTATTGGTTACATGGTAAGTTCAATATGGCAATGTTTAAGATTATTTTGATAGTGATGATGATGAAACCAACATGGTTAAAATGATAGATGATCAACTATCCAATCTAAATTTAAACCCCTCAAATAAATATTTATCTCATAAATTATATATAACCATTGGTCAAGGGGTATACCATGATGATTCAAAATCAATAGCCAAACATCATCTAGATACAAAGAATAAACCTCTTTTAGGTATTTCTAAATGTGATAATGTGAACACTTGTTGCATTAGTAGACCCCATATGGCATTTGTGATAGATTTAGTGAATAATATACATGGTGGACCATTAGACATTCCATTATGGGCTGTTTTTTATATTCTTCATCTTGGCAAAGATCAGAGCTACATAGAAAAGTCAAAAACCAGATAATATATTTCAAACATCTTAATATTATATTGTTTATATTATTCCATATAGAAGATTAAAAATATATAAGAAATGAGTTTCCTATATTCAGGATGGTTAAATCCCTATAATCTCTCAACCAAAAAATCTCTCAAATAACCAAACACTATATATGAATATAATTTTAATAATAATAATAATAATAATAATAATATATTCGAGTAACTACCAAATAACTAAAACAAATCACCCCATATATTATTGTTATGCATAATAACAATAATATAATAAACAATTATTAACATGTTATTATTTATTAACAATAATTACATTATTAAAAACTAATAATGTGAACACACCTCAACATTCACCCCCTTATAAATTTTTTTATCTCTGATCCATACCCCCTTAATGTGAGCATGGGGAGAATATACATCTTCAAGAACAAGCCCAAATAGAATCATATCCCAATGCATACTTTTAGGTCTACATACTATTGTCTAAATATTGTTACCTAGATCTTGATATACATTACCACTACTATATGAAGAACGCATCCCACATTTATGCCATGTGAACACAATGGACGTTTCACTAGCCAATCATCTCCATAAAAAAGTAAGGTAGTGAGAAGATCTATGTAATCAGAGGATTTTTGTATTTAACTGAACTCCTATACAACTATTTCCACATTGCATTATATCTACACTTTCCCTTTTTATCTAAATATCAATGAATTTCTAAATTAGTAGGGGAAAATACACACACTATTAAAAAATGAAATATTATGAGAAATAAATCCTAATTGTCATCTTATATAGCCTCTGTTAATGTTTGTTTCCACTCAAACAATAAAATCAAATATAATTTCCACTGTCACTAAATAACTATCTTTGGCATTCGCTGATTTGGTAAAAAGTGCACAACACTAAAAAACACACCATGATGAAAATAACACACAACTAAAAAATAAACCACTAAATCAGAAAGTGGCCTTCCTTGTAACTAGTGGCTAAAAAGATGTATTCTTGGGCAGTAATGCATTGATGATTTCATGGTTGGACATCCTCTCATTTAGTGTCTGCCTCATATCCAGCTTCAAAATTCTTTCAAATTTTGAACTCTTGATTTTCCATATTTTGGAGATTGGTTTCCACTGAAAGTGTGTCAATTATAATTTTGACACAAGATTTTGACTCTTTACTCATTTTTTATTTTGACAAATGAATAAATGATAATGATGACTTCTTAAATTTTTTAGTGAAATTTATTTACTATGGACCAAAAACAAAATATTGACACTTTGATTTTTTATGACTTGACTCTTTTGATGACATAACCTGCTTAATACAAAAAATACTAAACTATTACCTTTGATGATAAAAGACTTAAATACACTTTGGAATTTTTATCGAAATTAACCTATTTGACATAAATATGACACTTTAATAATATTAACATCTATTTTCAATCTAACAAAAATCTATTAATGAAAATTTGGCCTATTAAGACTAACAATAAAAACTATTGGCTCTATATGGATTTAGTTTTAAACAACGAAGAGAAATAGTTTATATGACTTGACACCTAAAAATTTAATATAATTTTATGACATTAAAAACAAATAATTTAAAAATATCTCTATAAAAACAAACCTAGCAAAAATGAAGGAAGCCATGCATGGGCGGATAAAGATGGGTTGAGCTAGAGCCTTGTTGGACTTGTAGTCCTCATTTCATTTTGCTATAGAAAGCAAAGTTTTTAGAGAGGGAAAGAAAGGATTTATTATAACCACTTCTCAATGCATATATGATAGCATTTACAAATGTAAGCAAAGAATAAATGGATGTTTATAGAATATATGGGTCACCTATCACTTGTTAGGTAGTGTAATATGTTCTCCTGGCTTATGCAAAGGACCATGTAAACTATTCACTTTCCTTGGTATGCTTTTTATTTTCCTTTCACTAAATCTTTTCCCCTTTGAATCACATAAAAGATCAATCCTCTAGGACAAAAGTATGAATAACTCATAACAGTAGGCCAATTTGATTGAAGAGAGTAGCCATGAGTTTTGATGTGCTTCGCTTAA
This sequence comes from Torreya grandis, assembly GCA_037957365.1. Taxonomy (NCBI): domain Eukaryota; kingdom Viridiplantae; phylum Streptophyta; class Pinopsida; order Cupressales; family Taxaceae; genus Torreya; species Torreya grandis. The sequence continues at coordinate 2,224,940 of JARHVA010000006.1, read as the reverse complement.
TTCTTGGATTTGAAAGGTATAAAAACAAAAGTACAACAATATAAGCCAACAATTTTAATCACTTTTAACAAAGTATTGTATATCAAGGCTACACTTAGAACTATGGAATAGAATTAGAAAAAAAGATAGATTGAACTCCTTTAATCCATACATCTCCTCATTTTCCCTTGATTTGGCCCACAAAATTACTAATTCTACACTAAATTTTTTTAAAAATAAATTCCACAATTGGAGCAACAAAATCTTACTACGGTTGCCCCAAGATTTCTTCAAAATTCCATTATAGGCATAAAACTAATAAATATCTGATACCATATCTTAGGGAAGATCAGAGCCACACAAAGAAAGTCACACATTAGATAATATATTTCAAACATAATAATATTAAATTATCTATATTATTTCATATGGAAGATTAAAAATATATAAGAAATTAGTTTCTTATATTTTGGATGGTGAAGTCCCTATAATCTCTCAACCAAATAATCTCGTAACTAGCCAAACACTATATACAAAAATATTATTACTAAAAATATATTTGAGTAACTATCAAATAATTATAACAAATCACCCCATATATTATTGTCATGCATAATAATAATATTAATAATAATATACCATACAACTATTAACGTATTACTTTTTATCTAACAATAATTACATTATTACAAGTTAATAATGTGAACACAGCTCAACACTTCATACTCTTGGTACTTAACCATTTGACTAATGCATGTCCATTTCAAACAAAATTAAATATGATTTAAAATTTGCTATTAAAAATTAAAATTCTTAGTTTTATTGTTGTAATTATATCATTGCATTACACAATGAGGCATTTTTTTATTTGTAAGCAATGATAGTTCCAACAACTCTTAGTCCCCAAATGTTTGTCAACACATTCTCCATTGAAGTTTAGGAGGTCATTTTGAGTTGTATTATAATTATTTTCAAAAAATTGTAAAAATATTGATCATGTTAATTTAAAAAAAATATTTGGTTCTTTCTTTAAAAAAACTAAATGCAACAATTGCCAAAATAAATAAAATAATTTAGGGTCATCAAGCTATTGAGGCCATGGTAGAAACATATATGGAGGGAAATACATAATAATTTCTATAGGGGCCCTTGCAGCCATTGCTAAGAAGAAAATCCATGCAGAGTTCTATTGCAGTTCCATAGCAACCTTACACTCATGTTTTTTTGTATAGCTTCATAGACAATCTTAGCTTCTATTGAATTAACAAAAAATCTAATTTTATTATTGTAATATTTTAATCCTCTATTACATATAGAGTGGAGAAATCTATAATGCAAACACCAAAGGGTCTGGCAGACCTTCCATAATTCAGATGGAACAATAAGAGAAAGTTACGCTAAATTAAAATAAGTTTTTCATTCTTAGTATATCTTGATTTAATATTGTCTTTATAGGCAAAATTTTGGTTTATGAACTGAGAACCACATGAATTTTTGACTAATTATCTCAACTACCAATTTCTGAAAGCAAATCCACTTGTCATGATTCCCATCCATTTGGAGTAAAATTTAAAACCTCTTTTTATTGCTTCAGAGATAATATCCAATAGCCAATATAAATTTAATGAATTGATCCACCCTATAATAATAAACTCATCCACTGTAAAAACCTTATTCAAATCTTTTTGCCATTTTTTAAATTTTTGAAAATTTGCAATGTCACCCTTCCAATTCGACATCTTCAGTGCATATATGATTGTGTGTCACCCTTCATGTCATTAATAATGATGCTTTAAGAAAATATATTCTATAATATATAAAATATTATATTATTATAGTAATAATTAATATATTAAATATAATATATTATTGTCTATACAGTTTATTTTAAAAGTTGAAATTATTATTACATAAATTGTGAAAGTATAATTTTTTTTAATATATTACAATTATTTAAGATAAATATCAAAGTTTTAGGGTCTCTTTTCTAATAACATAAAATTTAAATAAACTATTTGCTTTGGCTCAATGAACTACCCATTAAGGTATTTTAAGCATCATTGTCCTAGACAAAATATACTGACATAAAATATTTTTCCATATATAAGCTTAATTACATTTGATAGACTTAACGAGGTTTGATTCCTATCAAAAATTATTAGCACCATAAAACAAACAACAAATAGAAAATTTTAAAGCTACCAATAGCTACTCAATCACGATGAGCTAGTCACCTCCCCAAGTGTCATCATGAGCTTAAAAAACATTCTAGACTCGATCATTCTCAATTATCTCAAGGCCTTGGCAATCCATCAACTACAAACAAGAGTGAGCCTTTAAAATGAAAGCCATCTGTAAACTTGCTCCCTTCGATGCCCCTAACAAGTAAAAATTTAGCGAGCCCCTTACACCTTTACTATGCCCTTAATATCTTCCCACCATGGAGCTGCTTAAAGGCATAGAGCAACAATTTAATCACATGCATCCTCCCTGGCAACCTACATAGAGCATTCCACTTTTCTAGCTAAGGGAGAGGGGCTAATATTTTTTCAAATTTGGCGAAGCTACTCCCTTGGCTTCTCTCTCCATATCTTCCCCAGAATATAATGCACCCAATTCTTTGACAAAATTTACAAGGGTAAAAAATATTTCCTCTAGATCCCTAAAAAAGTACAATGGTACTAATGCATTCATCCATTGTAAAAACCTTATTAAAAAAATTGCTAATTTTAGAAATTTTGAAAAACTATAGTCTCATCCTTCCTATTCAGCATCTTTAGTGCATATATGCTTATGCCATCCTTCATGTCATTAATAACTACAATTTAAGCAATTTGATTCTATAATAACATATTATCGTTGTTGTTGTTGTTCACCAATTTTTTCATGAAATAAAATCATTATTATATAAATTGTGCACAATTATTTTGAATATATTTATTAATAATTTAAATTATATTATATTATATTAATTATATAAAATATAATTTAAATTATTTGTAAATTTATTTTTATATTATAACAATAAATATATATTATAATAATAATATATATTAATATTATTATTATATATTTTATTATATATTATTAACAATAATAATAATATTTATAATTATAATTTAAGTTTAATATAATAATCTATAAAATAGATTATATATTGGGAAGACACTTCCATAGATTCATCCCTATATCTTTTGATACCCTCTCCATAGTTAAAACATTGTTGGGTGTACATCCAACCTAAAAATTTCTTATTAGTCTCTATCAAGCAAAGTACTAAAGGAATCAATTGAACAAATATATTTTTATTCTATCTAATCAAAACTTTCCAAAAAATATAATATCTTATGAAATATAAGTTTAACATCAAATATTATTAAATATTATTCAACATATTCATATGAAATATTTCAATTATATTAATATTACAAGTAAAAATTATTTAAAAACTGACATGTTATAATACACTACCACAAAAAAATCATTACAACATAAAAATTGGCAATAAAAACTCTTAGAATTGATTGCTAGTTGAAACAGATATATAATATAATTTTTAAAAAATAAAAATAAAATTTTAGCACATACATGTGTACTTGCATTTATAAATTTATGTAAAAAAAGACAAGTGTACATCATGTCCAACGCTTTACATAATTTATTTTTGTTCAGTCAATACAAATTTTAGAATGCATATTATTAATTTATAAATGTATGACTAAAAATTAGGAGCTTAACAATTAGTAAAATATAATCCAACACTATCCACTAACGTAGGACCCACAGATAACATCAATCACTTTAGATGCTAGCTTAACTATCTAATCGATATAATTGCTAGATTATTTCAGAACATTATTTTGTATATATCTTATCTATATTAGTTAAATTATTTAAGAATATTATTATGTATATATTTTACTATTATTTATTTGAAAGAATTTAATTTTAGTATGATTATTATTTTCATATGAATTTTTGTAAAATTTAAAAAAATTAAATGTGCTGCTTAATTTTAAACATAATTTTTGAAAATTCAACTATAATTTCAATTTTTTTTAACAATATAACATAATTTTAATTTGTAATTTCAATTAACATCCTTTCTAAAATTATTGGTCCCTATAAATAATTTTGGAACATCCTTATTAATATTCTAAATTATCATGGAGATAATTGTATTTGACACAAGCACATACACATAAATCATTTTAATAATTTTTTATTATTAAAGGTAAAGGTGGCTTTTTGAAAGGACCCACACCCTTTTACAAATATTGAGATATAATATTTATTGCATTATTTCATAAAAAAATAGTTACAGATACTATTCGGCATGCATGGTGTGGATATTGCAACTAAGTGCTCTACCTTTTAGAGTGTGATTCCAAACCTTCCACTCACATCTAACATTTTTGGACTTTGTGCATTTGGAAGACACCAATGAAAGCATTGAACAAGAGAGGCCACCCCTATGTGAACCACATGATGAGCCAAAGATAACCCCAGACATATTCTTCTCCACTATCCAAATGGAATCAGTTCAAAATTTTGTCCTTTATCGTCCACCTTTGACTCTAAAAATCTATCTAGAAAGAACCTTTTAGGGTCCTTCCATGATATTGGGTCCCTTCCAATTGCCCAAACATTCACAAACACCTGGGCGTCCTTGGGTATAACATATCCATCTATTTCACAGGAGCTTTGGGATTTATGTTGGATTAGAAGGGGTGTAGGAAGATGGAGACAGAGGGTTTCTTTTAGTACTGCATGAAGATAAAGAAGGTTTTCAATGTCTCTTTCTTGCACTTTTCTTTCTTGTCCTAAAACCTTGTCCAATTCTTTCTTTACCTTTTTCATTCTCTCAGGGTTGTGTATAAGTTTAGTTGTGGCCCATTCAATTGTGGTACTAGTCGTATTTGTACTTGCACCAAACAAGTTCTAAAAGAATAACAACCATAAATATCATATCTTCCAAAATACTTTAAGATAATAAAATAAAAAGATGATTCAATATTTTTTAACCAATCAATTATATAAAAAGAAAAAAAAATCGATAATTATATTATTATTATAATAATATGTAATATATTTATTATATTAAAACAAATATTTAAAAGAAAAACCTAACAAATAAATTAAGAAGAACCATAATTATTAAGTAAACTTCAAAAATCTAAACTTAGCATGGCCAAGATCTTAAATTTATAAACCTTCAACATATAATTTTATAAATCTAAATTTTTAACATATTTAGTTATAATCTGAGTAGGTGGCCAAGATTTAAACATAAAAGTATAGAAATTAAATATAAAATAATAAAAAATAATATAATATAGAAGAGGTGGTGGATCATATTTTAAAAATTAGTCAAGGAAAACTCTCGGTAACTAAATTTATATTGTGTTAAGAAAAAAATTATAATATAATTGATAGAGTTTCACTAATAAAGACAAAAAAATAGAAAATATTAATAATAAGAAAATATAGAATAGCTTAGATGTACAATGAAATCAAAACCTAAAAGCATATAACACAAATATAAATATAAATATAAATATAGATATTAGATTAAAATTTACAATTATTGTCATTTATATTTATTTAAAAGAAAAATATCACTAAATCAAAATTGAATTATTGGTGAAAGTAAAAAAAAACCTGAACTGAGTTTTATAATAGAATGATATTCTAAACTTAATAAGATATGTAACCTAAAATTAAACTATTTATTATTAAATATTTATATTATAAATGTAGCCTTTTAAATTAAAATCAAATAATTATACTAAATTAAATAAATTCTAAATTAAAATTAAATTGTAATAAAAATTCTATTTTTTTTGAAATCATTGATTTAATAAAGTAAACATTTTCAAATGAATCGGTTATAGATATATGAATCAATCATAAAAATATAATGTAGAAATCATATAACCAAAAAATTTAACCTTTTTGCCTAACTTTATTAAAACATGGAAGTATGCTCGCAACAATTTGTGGTATAGGGTTATTGATTTTACAAAACAAACACTATAAAGCTTTTCAACAAAATTTAAAGTATAATTTTTTTTTGATTTATAGCTTCATTAAAATATATAGAAGTTACTATATCATTAACGCTGAGACTTACCTTCTAAAAACAATATTAATCATCAGCTCAGCGTATTGATAATGTTTAATTAAATCTCCAATAAAAAATTAAATCTCCAATAAAAAAATTAAAAAAATAATTTATTAAATAATTTATTTTAAAATTGACAGAAATAATGAAATAACATAATTATTATGTTATCAATCAAATTATAAAAGAAACTCACCAATCTATATATTTATATTGCATTAAATAAAAAAATAGATTATAAATATATTACAATAGAGAAGTTAAAAAGTACTTACAAAGAAAATGTGTGTCGACTCCAATTTCGTAAAATTTTCTTCCGTCTCTGTTTTATTCTCCAGCAAAATATGAAGAAAATCTTTTTGGCTCGCTTCATTTCTCAGAGTCTGCAGCCGCTCCTCTATGTACTCGTCAAACAACCCCAATATAACCCCAATACATTTGGTTAACTTGCGCCTCACACTCTGTGGGTCTAAAATCCTGAGAAAAGGAAAAAAGTCCACCGAATTGGGCACCGCGCTAACCACCATTGTTGTAGTGATGGCATCCTTAAACTTCCATGAGTTTTCAGAGGCACCGTCGAACATATTCTTAGAAAATATCATGTTTCCCAATAAATTAACACTTAAGAATGTCGTGTGGCCAATGTCCAAGCCAGATGCCTGCAATGAATCTTCGTAGATAGTTTTTATCATGGTGTTGATCTGAACACTCCGGAGATGCTGAAGGGTATCGAGGCGCTTCGGGGAGAAGAGCTCTGTGGTGCAGATGCGTATGAGAGTGCGCCAGCGTGGCACGCAGTCCCGCCAGATGAAAGAGTGGTCGCAGTGGGAGAGACATGTAGCAGCGTCGATGTCTGTGCGTGCTGACAGGGTGGGGTCCTGTGTTTTCAAGACCTGTTTTGCCATTGCAGGGGAGGAGGAGATGATGGTGGTTCTGAAATCGAGACGGAGTTATTAAAGAGCTGTGAACGTTTGCCAGGTGGCAGAGGGACTCATGAGGGTTTTTGGCTAGCTTGAGGATGTTTCCAGTTAATGGCAGGGGTCGGGGTCCAGGGGGCAGATTTTTGGATGCATTGCTGAAGTACAAGGTTTGAAAATAACAGATATAACAGATAAGATGGTAAAGAAACAGCACGATGCCATTTCATTGTTAAACACTTAACAAAACTGATGTTAGATTGGCTTAAGGAACTTAAGTCTTTCGAATGTTTCACATTATCATGTTTTGGTTGATAAAATCGTGTTGTGATCACATTATGTCAAGTAAGTTCATAATCCCTTGATTAAAATATGATATAAAGGGGGGATAAGTGATGGGTGAAAAGGTAGAAGGGTTGATAGGTAAGATAACCTTTTGTGGGTTAGTTTACCACTTTTATAGGTGACCTAAGAACCAAATTAGACAAGTCCATGTCTTAATGCTAGGTGTAGACTGATCGATGTGGGAAGTCTACTAATGTTATATATGCAAGCTAATTGTGGCTTTCTTGGGATTCTGATTTTGATATAGGGTCTTTGGTTTATTGCTTTTATTTCTGATAGTTTGTGACGCTGATCAAAGTAGGAAGCTTCAAATGATTGCTTTTGACCCATTTGACTTAGCCATCCTTCAAGGGAATGATCTAAATTTTCGCTTATATGTTTGGTAGTTGTCCTTCGAGGGAGCAATCTATCTTTTAAGCAATTTAGAGGATTTTTGCACCGCTATCCTTCAAGGGAGAAGTTTACAATGATAGAAAGATGTGACACAAATGATATTTGTTTTGGATTTCAAGGTTTTTAGACATAGACAAGTTTAATGAGGCTTAGAGGTTTACCTTTATGAGGGAAAGACTTTTAGCACAAAGAAGGTTAATGGTAGGTAAAAGAAGTGGTTTGAGGAACAAACAATCATGGGATCCATCTTGTTAGATATGAAAAGTATCCATGAGAACCATGCCATGAGTAGAGTTATGGTACCCAACTTTAAGATTAGGCTATAACTGTGATGGTTAATCACCTGGTTCTATGTTGTAATCGATTGTCCTCAAAGGGAGAGGGATAGGTAGATGAAGGTGGGAATCTCATAGATCAAGGGATGAGATTAGTTTAGATAGTAAGGTGAATTTGATTCTTCTCTAATAAAATAAATGATGCATATACAAAGCATTCAGAGGCTCAGGTTCTAGTTTGCCTTTGAGAGAGGGAAAACGACAAGCTCCTGATCCATACTTATGGGTGATAATGTAGGGTCCAAGACAATTGAAAAAAAAAAATCCTCTTTTGATTTTCTCCATGTTGGTGACATGTTGGTTTTCCATAAGGATGAGGTATATGATATTGAATTCTCGTTCAATTAGGTGTTTGCTGTAAGCACGCTTCATTTGTTCTTGGTAGACATGAAGATGGTTGAGTACTGTGAGGTAATGCTCGAAATGTAGTTCATGTTGTGCTAGTCATTCTTGACAATAGTCACTCTCAAAAATGATCTCTTTAAAAGATATGTGAAGAAAAGGAATCTGGACTTCGAGAGGCAAAATTGCCTCTGCTCCAAAGACTAGAGAAAAAGGGGTATCAGTTGTAGATGTTTGAATGTTGGTGTGATATGCCATTAAAGTGAAAGGATTGTGAAAATGCCAATCCTAACCTAAAGTACTAATTATTTTGGTCAACATTTTGTCAAGGATTTTGTTAGAGGCTTCTACCTATCCATTTGCTTGTGGACGGTAAGGCGAGGAAATGCTTAACTTAATGCCAAATGCATCAAAAAGACCTTGGACTTTGTTTTCCTTGAAATATTTACTATTATTGGTGATGATATTATGGGTACACCAAAATGATAGATGATATGGTGGTTGATAAAGTCGATAATATTTTCTACTTTGGTAGAGATGAGAGGAAAGGCCTCCACCCACTTGGTGAAATACTTAATAGCGGTAATGATGGATTGGTGTCTTTGTGATGAATGAGATTGATTTATCCAATAAGATCAAGGCCCCATTATGAGAATGGCCAAAAGTATTTGGATTTTTGAAAGCCATGGGTAGGTACGTGGTGTAAATTAGCATGTTGTTGACATTTGACACATTTTTAAAAATAATCATAATAGTATTGGTTGATGGTGGGCCAATAGTAGCCAAGGTGAAGGATGTGTTTAGCAATAGCTAAACCACTAAAATGTCCCTCACAAATTTTATCATGTGTTCCTTTCATGGCATGAGAAGCTTCATGACTACTAAGGTGACAAAGAAGGAGGCCATCAAAGCTCTTCAGGTATTCCTAGAGAGGTTAGGAGGAATGATACCGAGGTTGAGGTAATAAAAATTTTATTCATACCATATGTCTAATGGAAAAATTTCCACATTACAAATGATAGGAAGGTCAGAATGGATAGAAGATAGGGTGACAAAGTGATGGATGGTAACAAAGAGTTTAGTGTTAGAAGGTTGAAATGGGATTTTGGAAACAAAGGAAGCCATTATATTCATGAACTTGTTGGTATTTTGTGGAAAAAATTGGATAAGGTAATGATCGAATGATGCTAAGAATACGTCTACAAGTTTTTTATACTTTAATAAGACATCATTTTTAAAAAGTTTAGATTCATTGACCTAGTTGACCACAACTTGGGAATCACTAAAGACACTAATTGTCCTGACCCTCAAGGCTAGAGTGGTCTAGAGACCTATGACTAGGGCTTCATACTCAGCCACATTGTTGGTGCACTCGAAGTCAAGTTTAAAGGAAAGGGGAAGAGTTTTAACATTGAGGGGAATGAGAATAACTCTAGGAACCCCACCACATTGGAATTTGGAGCCATGGAAAGACATGGTCATTTGGTAGGTACGGTCCTCTTGAGAAAGGGTCATGATGGACTCTTTTGGAAAAGCAAGAGGAAGAGGTTGGTTATTTGGTAGAGGAGATTTAGTGAATTGATCATCTATCATTTGCCTTTTAATTGACTTTTGCTAAAGGAACACAAAATCAAACTTAGCTAAAATCATGAGCCACTTAGCCATACACTAGTTTTGGTATGGTTTGGAGTGCATGTAATTAAGTGGGTTAGTGTTAGTGATGATTTAGTATTGTGATTAAGAAGGTAATGGTGAATCTTGGAAGCTATGAAGATGAATGCAAGGTAAAGTTTCTTAGGATGGGAGTACCATGTCTCATACTCTATAAGCATTTGACTTATGTAGTAGACAAATTGCTCTTTGTTCTATTCATCATGTTCAACAAGCATTGCCCCTAGGGAATGGTCAGTGGCATAGATGTAAAGGTAGAAGGGTTGATCCTTTTTATGTGGGATAAGAATAGGTGGAGAAATAATTTATTCTTCCAATGAATAAAAGGCTTGTTGATAGTCCTTGGTCCACTTATAGGAGGTGTCTTTCTTGAGAAGATGGTGAAAAGGTTGATATCTATCCGATAATAGAGAGATAAAACATCAGATTGATTGGAGCTTCCCCTAGAACTATGAAGTTGCTTAAGGTGGGTTGGAGGTGGCATTTCAAGGATTGCTCTAACTTTGGCAGGGTCTACCTCAATTCCTTAAAGAGAGAAAATGAATCCAAGAAGCTTTCCTGAAAAGATGCCAAAAATACATTATTTGGCGTTGAGTTTGATATGGAAATGGATAAGGCAATTGAAGATGATTTTTTTAACATCTAGATGATCCTTATGATATTTAGATTTTCTAAGGAGATCATCCACTTAGTACTCTAAAATTGTATGGATCAGGTCATGGAATATATAGGTCATGGCACACTAGTAGGTTGTTCTAGTGTTCTTTAAATCAAAGGTCATAACTCTGTAGCAGAAATTTACCCATGGGGTGATGAAAGTGGTTTTATGTTGATCTCTTGGAGTAATCAAGATTTGGTTGTATCCCAAGAAACCATCCATGTGAGATAACATCTTGTGGCCAACTATAAGATTGACAAATTGATCAATGCTAGGGAAACAAAAGTCATCCTTTTGGCAAGAAAGGTTAAGGTCACAAAATTTGATACAAAGGTGAAGTCCCCGTGTGGGTTTGGTAATGGAAACAATGTTATAAACCCATTCGATATATTCATTAGGTTGGATGAAGTCAACAGATAAGAGGCATTGAAGCTTTTCTTTGACTAGAAGAGTGATGTGAGGGTGCATCTGACGAAGCTTTTGTCAGATAGGCTTAGCATCAGGATGGGTGGCAATGTTATGGAAAGCAATAAAATGGTCAATTCTAGACATGTCCTGATAGAACCAAGAAAATGTTATGATATGGTCATGAAGGTATGGTAATCTTATTTTTTTATGGAGATCAAATATTGTCTGATCTTGACAATGTGAGGGTTATCTTGAGTACCCAAGTTCACATTGATGGTAGATTCGTTAAACATGGTTTGGTTCTTAAGAGGAAGAGATATATGGATATAAAAATCACCCATACTGAGGTAGGTGAGAATCGAATCATCATCCTAATGTTGGATAGTTTTGATGGTAGGATAATCATTTTCTACCATTTTAGGATAGATGAGAGGAATGGTTTTTGTTTGACCATCCTTTTGATAGGTTAGGGGGATAAAACTAATGGAATTGATAAAAAATAAGGTTAGGTGGGATGATATCAAAATCCTCAGACATGAAGGGAGATGGGGTTGGTGAGCATGGGACATCCTTGTCAATGGTGGTGATGGGTTTAGGTTAGGTGGGTTCTTCTGGCGGTACAAACCCAAGGCCGAATAACTCATGAGGGTTTTTGGGTTTTGATTATGGGCAGTTCATGAGGTCCTTGTTCATAAAGGCCAAGTCTAAACACCTTCCAAGCACACTTATAAAGGTATGTGTTGGAAAATGTGGGTTTGTTGAGATAAGTTAGAGGTGAATTGTTAGATATGATGGGTAGTGGCAGAAGCAAGAAGTGGATGATCAAGTCCCCTATAGATTAAATTGGGTCGATGATTGGGTGGTCCAAAAGGGATGATGGTTCCGATGTTAGGGTCATAAATAGGATCATGGGTAAGGTTCCCATACTCTTGAAGAGTACGGAAAGCATCCAAGGATAGAAGATTTTATTCTCCAAATGAGAGATGTTGGAACATGGGTTCGAAGTGGTCCTCTATAGGGATCTGTGACTAAGGGATGGATAAGCTTGTAGAAGCTTCATCAACTATGGTGGGGGAGTTGTTGGTAGTTGATGGTGACTTAGATGAGAGAGGAAGAAGAACATCATTGGGTCGGTACATCATATTACAATATGCAAAAAGACTAGGGTCAATTGATATGGTGATGACATGACCTTCATGTTCAAATTTGACACAATGATGTAGGGTGGAAGGGACACAACTCATAACAAGGATCCAAAGGCATCAAAGTAAAATGTTATATTGGAACTTGCCCTTGATAAATGACAAGGCTAGGAAAACAATAACCTACATATTCTCACCCTAACATGGAAATATATGAAGTGGCTAGTCCAATAAAAACCTACCCTTATGATCTTGATAGTTGTGGTTCTTGAGAGAAATGACCTCCTATTGTCCCATCATAGAACTTCTTGAGAAACACCCCTAATTGATCATTATCAATGCATCTCAATAACACACCACTGATGTCTCCCATAAAAAACACACCATCCAGAGGACAAAATGGAATAGATTTCAATCTAAACTATCTCCTTTGTGATCTACTCATATTACTAGGACACTCACCATTTTGAATAAATTTGATCACATCTTGTGTCCAAATATGTATATTTTATTTAATTATATAAAGGATCTTATTTTTAATAGGAAAACAAAGGATACTTACTCTTGTTTATCACTATAAAAACTCATTGTGTTTGTGATTATAATTATTACACATAACCTCAACAATGTGCAATGTATGATGTTCATTTTTCCAATCATTTTCTTGTGAATTGGATAAATTGAAGCCAATAATAGGTTCTCCAACCATATCTTCCTCTTGTGTCAAACTATTATAATCTCCTTTGAAGTATTGATTGAAAATTGATTCTTTTGATGCAAGGTTATTTCCTTTCATATCTAAGACCAAGCCATCACATACAATATTGAGATCTTTTTGCTCTCTAGCTTGTTAAGTATTTTTTAGGTCTTGACATAATCCCATGTCTTCTTTCTTGGTTTGCACATCTGCTTCATTACTATCAAGTTCAATGAACATATGTTCATTTCATTTATGAAAGATAACTTCATTCTTATTACACATTGTACATAATAAAACTAAATAAATTTATAACATCTCAATTTTGTACACTTGACAAATATTAATCAAGTCTCTATTTTTTAGTTCTATACCTCCCTATTGTTTAAAGGCTCACATTCATCATCTCAATGTGCCTAAATATTTATCATATAGTATGATCCACATCATTCTAATTAATGAGGTTGATCAGAGTTTATACATAGCTAACCCATATTTGTAGAAAACACATAATAACATATATTTTACTAAGATTATTAATTCATCATAGGAGAGTACAATAAATAGAGAAAATTATCCTCAAAATGAGGAATCAACATTTTCTTCATCCCTTATATATCTCAACCTCTCCTGAAATCTCTCAACTTCTCCTAAAGACTATCTTCTATAAGATATCTTATGAGAGTATTATTTATTCATCACATATATTAATATTATAAACATAGTTCATACTAAAATTTCTTAATATTCCCCCCCTTAGTATGAACAAGGGAGAAACACCATCATTTGTCTGATCATCATACATGTGTCTTGACCTTCATCTGTACTACTTCCTTTCACTTTGATTATGGGAACAAATCAACCAAAAAATGGGAAAACTATCAACCAATCATGGGAACCTCCTCCAAGATGGTAATATGTATCAACCACCAACCATGTAAAGGGAAATACATCAAAAAAAATTGGGAACATCAACCAAACCAATCAAAAAGCAGTGGGAACACACCTACCAAGTAATTTTAACAAGAACATCTCCTATTTTAGTACTGACGGTCTGGATCTCCTATACTATGACACTTTTAAAAGATTATATTTGGAAATTATATGAACAAGAATACAATTTTGTTCTTATTTTACACTATAGAAAACATGTAATAGATAGTTTCAATACTAAAAAATGATACCCCATCATTAGTGGCTAATGAGAGGTACAAGTGTCCTCCATCCTCCTTTTTCCTCCAGCCTCTAGTATAGTTGTCTAGTCCAGAAAGTCTTCATCATTATTTTGACCAACTGATTCTTTATCATTTGAATAAGTAGTTTTCACTTTCCAATTACTTTATTCATAACCTTCTCCTTGAACTATGAGATCTATCTTTTACGTAGTGTTTTTTTTTTTGGCTTAGAAAAGGACTTGTTTTTCTTTTTCACATACATAACACTCTTCTATGGACCAATATTCTTATGTTACTCATATATCGATGAATAAATTAGATCTTCTAAGCTAGGATTTACTTTGCTTAGTGTAAAAACCATGTTTGAATAACTAATTGACATGTTATGTAGTAAGACAATTTTTGCATCATCATTAGGCACATCTAATTTTATAATTGCTAGTTGATTTAGAATGGATTGAAACATACTTTTATGTTGCAACATGTTGTCTCGTTCTATTATAAGTCCAAATAGCTTCTACTTCAGGGTCACTATTGCACTTCCTATTTGTGATCCAAATAGCTTGTTCAATGTTTCCAAAATAACATTTGAAGTCTTTGATAGGTCTTTATGATTCAAGTATTCATCAAATAATCCTAGACCAATCATTATCATTGATATTTGGTCCTTGCTTTCCCACTTGATGGCTTTATCTGCATTAGTCAATTTTGGTATTTTACCACTCATAATCTCCCACAAGTCTTTGTTAATCAGATGCAATTGTGTTCTAAATTACCAAGTATGAAAATATTTGCCTTCTAATTTTTCAATATAATTTAATTTGTCCATTTTTACCCCACACAATATAGATGTCATGTTCAATCAATAATGCATCTATTTATAATTGAAGTAATAATGACAAAAGTCAACTAATAAAAATAACACTTTTGACTCCAACACTAATTCATGACTTGACACAAATACGAAAAAAACTTTAAAAAAAACTTTAACACTTTTAAAATTTTAATGTTGACAATAAAAGTTACATTAAGGACATAACCCAAAAAAATTAATCCTTAATTAATTTTTAATATTTTGACTCATTTACTAACTAAAATGACTTAAACTACTAAATGAATTTTAATCTTAAACCTAAATGATTTAATAAAAAGGACTTATGATAATTATAAAATGGTATGGGATTTGAGATTGACTAAGCTTGACATATGTAACATATCCTATACTAATGTATTCCTCCATTGTAAAAACCTTATTCAAAAAAATTCACCCAGTTTTGAAAATTTGAAAATCTGCAGTCTCACCCTTCCTATTCGACCTCTTCAATGCATATATGTTTGTGTCACCCTTTAACTATGATCTAAGCAATTAGATTATCTAATAATATATCATTTACTACTACTACTACTACTACTACTACTATTATATTCTGTTATATTATTATATAGACTAATTTTTTTTAAAAACTAAAATTTTTATTATTTAATTTGTGCAATAATAGGGTAGTGTTGCACCACTACCCTCATGTCAGAGTACTATTATTATATTCTATTCTATTATTATATTGTTTTATATATAATTAATAAATAAGTAATAATAATTTATGTATTAAAATAATAATAATATTTATAATTATATTTTAAATATAATATAATAAATTATATATTATTATAATATATATTTAAGTTGAAGGCTTTATACAGTGGGGAACCTTTTAAGATTCATCTCACAAAGATAAAATGATAGATGTTGTTTTAGCTCATTCAGGGACTGTCAGGTGTAGGAAATTATTGTTACTAGGTCTTTTGGGTAAGTGGAGCAGTCGTGGTGACTCCAAGTTAGTGGACCTCTACAATGAGTAAAGATGGTAGATCATGGTGACCAACACCAGATGGTAGTGCTAGTGGAGGCATAGGAGGGGTTAGTGGTAGTGGTGCCCTAAGGGCATGAGTTTCGATATGTTATGATGGATGTGCTTTTTATTTTGATACTCAACTATGTGCCGATGATGTAAGATATATATGAGAGAGAGGTTCATACATTGTTTCCTGTATTTTTATTTTATTGACACAATGTATATATTGATTATGTTCTAATGTTCAGATGTTCATTGATGTTTATGATAATGTTGTTATGATTGTTTATGCTCATGAGATGATATTATAACTCTTTATCTTAGGCATGTGATGATGTTCATAGGTTCATGTATGTTATATTTATGGATATGATGGCATGATGTTTATGTTGATTTGATTATGTTATATGGTGATGTTTGTTCATAGATAGGATAATGTTATATAGAATGATATATGATGATGTTTTGAATTGTTGTAATGTTTATGGTAAATATAATGATGACATGGTTTATGATGCTTTATTTATAGATATGATATTTTTTATGGATAGGATTCTATTATGGAGAAATTGATGAGGTGTGATGTGATTTATGATGTTTTGACCATAGATAGATATATGATGTGGTTCCTAGATATAGTTCATAATGTTGTGTTCTTCATTGATGTTTATGTTTGATGAGCATAGAGAGGTTATGTGATTATGGTTAAGGATGTTATGAAAATACATAAAATAAGTTAGATAAAAAACTAAATGTAGGAAAAAATAAATGAGAATTATGAGATGTATGTTTACATGAACCAATGATAAGAGGGTAAAGAAAAAGAATGATGCCATTTCATTAGTAAAGACCTAAAATAACTGAAGTTAGATTGGCTTAAGGATCTTAATACTTTTAAATGCTTCACATTATCATGCTTTGGTTGATAAAATGGTGTTGTGATCACATTGTGTCAAGTAAGCTCATAATCCCTTGATTAAAATATGATATAAAGGGGGGATAGGTGATGGGTGAAAAGGTATATGGGTTGATAGGTAAGATAACCTTTTATGGGTTAGTTTTCCCCTTCTATAGGTGACCTAAGAAACAAATTAGACAAGTCCATGTCTTAATTCTAGGTGTAGACTGATCGATGTAGGAAGTCTACTAATGTTATTTATGAAAGCTAATTGCAACTTTCTTGCGATTCTAATTTAGATATAGGGTCTTTTGTTTATTACTTTTATTTTTGATAGTTTGTGAAGCTGATCAAAGTGGGAAGCTTTAAATGATTTCTTTTGACCGATTTGACTTAGCCATCATTCAAGGGAATGGTCTAAATTTGGGCTTATATGTTTGGTTGTTGTCCTTCAAGGGAGTAGTCTTTCTTTTAATCAATTTAGAGGATTTTTCCACTACTATCCTTCAAGGGAGTAGTTTGCAATGCTATAAATATATGACTCAATTGATATTTGTTTTGGATTGCAATGTTTATATACATGGAGAAGTTTAATTAGGATTAGAGGTTTACCTTTATGAGGGCAAGACTTTCATCTCGTTAGGTAAAAGGAATGGTTTGAGGAACAAATGATCATGGGATTCCATCTCTTTAGATATGAAAAGTATCCATGAGAACCATGCCATGGGTAGATTTATGGTACCCATGTTTAATATTAGGCTATAACTATGATGGTTAATCACATGGTTTTATGTTGTAATCGCTTGTCTTGAAAGGGAGATGGATAGGTAGATGAAGGTGAGAATCTCGTAAATCAAGGGATGAAATTAATTTAGACAATAAGGTGAATTTTATCCTTCTTTAACCAAATAAATGATGCATATACAAAGCATTGAGAGGCTTAGGTTATAGTTTGCCTTTGAGAGAGATCAAATGACAAGCTCCTGATCCATACTTATGGGTGATAATGTAGGGTCAAAGCCAATTGAAAAAAAATTGCCTCTTTTAATTTTCTCCCTGTTGGTGACATGTTGGTTTTCCATAAGGATGACGTATTTGATATTGAATTCCTGTTCAATTTGGTGTTTGTTGTAGGCACGCTTGATTCATTCTTGGTAGACATGAAGATGTTTGTGTACTGTAAGGTGATGTTTGACAAGTAGCTCAATTTGTGATAGTCATTATTGATAATATTCACTCTCAAAAATAATATCTTGCAATGATATGTGAACAAAATGAATCTAGACTTTGAGAGGCAAAACTACCTTTGCTCCAAAGACTAGAGAGAAAGCGGTATCACTTGTAGATGTTTGAATACTGGTGTGCTAGGACATTAAAGTTAAATGGATGTGAAAATACCAATCATAACCTTAAAAACTTACTAATTTTATCAATATTTTGTTAAGGATTTTGTTAGAGGCTTTTGCCTATCCATTTGTTTGTGGATGGTAGGGCAAGGAAAAGACTAACTTAATGCCAAATGCATCACAAAGACCTTGGACTTTTTTTTTCTTGAAATATTTACCATTATTAGTGATGATATTATGGGTACACCAAAATGATAGATTATATGGTGGTTGATAAAGTCAAAAATATTTTCTAGTTATGTAAAGATTATAGGAATGGCCTCCACCCACTTGGTAAAATACTTAATAGATGTAATGATGGATTGGTGTCTTTGTGATTAATGAGGATTGATTTATCTAATAAGATCAAGGCCCAATTGTGAGAATGGCCAAAATTATTTGGATACTTAAAGGCCATGGGCAGGTATGTGGTGTAAATTAGCATGTTGTTGACATTTGACATACTTCTTTAAATAATCATAATAGTCTTGGTTGATGGTGGGCCAATAGTATCAAAGGTGAAGGATGTGTTTAGTGATAGATAAACCACTAAAATGTCCCCTACAAATTCTATCATGTGTTTCTTTGATGGCATGAGAAGCTTCATGACTACTAAGGCAACAAAGAAGGAGGCCATCAAAGCCACATTTTTAAAGGATTCCCCCTAGTATGGTATAATGAGAGGTACTTTGAACAAAGGCAGGAATTCTAAGACAGGTTATTAGGAATGATATCGAGGTTAAGGTAATAAAAAAAAGCATACCATATGTCTAATGGAGAAATTTCCACATTACAAATGATAGGAAGCTTAGAATTGATATAATATAGGGTGATAAAGTGATGGACGGTAATAAAGAGTTTAGAGTTAGAAGGTTGAAATGGGATTTTGGAAGAAAGGGAAGCCATTATCTTCATGAACTTGTTGGTATATTGTGGAAAAATTAGATAAGGTAATGATGAAATGATGCTAAGAATAAGTATAAAAGTTGTTTATACTTTAGTAAGACATCATTCTTAAATTGGTTATATCCATTGACCTGGTTTACCACAAGTTGGGAATCAGTAAAGACAGTGATTGTCTTGACTCTCAAGGCTACAACGGTCTAGAGACCTATGACTAGGGCTTCATACTCAACCACATTGTTGGTGTACATGAAGTGATGTTAAAAGTAAAGGGGAAGAGGTTTACCATCAAGGGGAGTGAGAATAACTCTAGGACCCCCACCACATTGTCATTTCAAGCCATCAAAAAACATGGTCATTTGGTAAGTAGGGTCCTCTTGAGAAAGGGTCATGATGGAATCTTCTATAAATATAAGAGGAAGAGGTTAGTTATTTGGTATAGGAGCTTCATTGAATTGATCAACAGTCATTTTCCATTTAATTTACTTTTGTTGAGGGAACTCAAGATCAAACTTAGCTAAAAGCATGAGCCACATAGGCATATGCTAGTTTTGGTATGGTTTAGAGTGCATATACTTGAGTGGGTCAATGTTAGAGATGATGTATTTTTTTTATTAAGAAGGTAATGGTGAAGCTTGGAATCTATGAATATGAGTGCAAGGTAAAGTTTCTTAGGATGGGAGTACTGAGTCTCATACTCTATAAGTGTTTGAATTATGTAGTAAACAACTTGCTCTTTGTTCTGTTCATTATGGTGAGGAAGCATTTCCCCTAGGGAATGGTCAGTGGTAGAGATGTAAGGGTAGAAAGGTTCATCCTTTTTAGGTGGGGTAAGAATAGGTGGAAAAATAAGGTATTATTTGAGTCAATCAAAGGCTTGTTGACAATCCTTAGTCCACTTAGAGGAGGTGTCTTTCTTAAAGAGATTGTGAAAAGGTTGAAATCTATCTAATAATTGAGATATGAAATGTCGGATTGATTGGAGATTCTCTTAAAAGCTAAAAAGTTGTTTAAGGTGGGTTAGATGTGGCCTTTTAAGGATTGCTCTGACTTTGACAGGGTCTACCCCAATTCCTCAAAGAGAGACAATGAATCTTAGAAGCTTTCCTAAAAGGACCCCAAAAATACATTTTTTAGGGTTGAGTCTAACATGGAAATAGTTAAGGAAATCAAATTTTTTTTTAAAACATCCAGATGATCCTTGTGATATTTAGATTTCTCAAGAAGATCATCCACATAGTCCTCTACGATTTTATGGATTAGGTCATGGCACACTGGTAGGTTGTACTAGCATTATTTAAATCAAAGGGCATGACTCTATAGTATAAATTTCTCCATGGGGTGATGAAAGAGGTTTTATGTTGGTCTTTGGGAGCTATCAATATTTTGTTGTGTCCCAAGAAACCATCCATGAGAGATAACATCTTATGACCAATTATAAGATCAACAAGTTGTTCAATGCTAAAGTCCCCTTGTGGGTTTGGTAATGGAATCAATGTTAGAAACCTATTAGGGAAATTCATTGGGTTAGATGAAGTCAAAAAATAAGAGGTGTTGAAGCTTTTATCTAACTAGAAGATCAATGTGAGGGTGCATCTTATGACGCTTTTGTCAGATAGGTTTAGCATCAAGATGGGTGACAATGTTATGAAGAGTGATAAAAGAGTCAATTCTAGACATATCTTAAAATGACCAAGAAAATTCTATGCTATGGTCATGAAGGAAGGAAGGGTAATCTTGTTTTTCTATGGAGTTCAAGGATTATCTGATCTTGATGATGTGAGGGTCATCTTGAGTACCGAAGTTGACATCGATAGTATATTTGTTTAACATGGTTTGGTTCTTAGGAGGAAGATATTTATGGATAGAAAAATCCCTCATACAGAGGTAGGTGAGAATGGAATCATCATCTTTATGTTGAATGGTGTTGATAGAAGGAGAATCATTTTCTACCATTTTAGGATGGATGAGAGGAAGGGTTTTTTTTTACCATCCTTTTGATAGGTTAGGGGGCCCAAACTAATGGTATTGATAAAAAATGTTTAGCTGGAATAATATCAAAATCCTCAGACTTCAAGGGAGATGGGGTTGGACATGATGGGACATCCTCATCAATGGTGGTGATGGGTTTAGGTGAGGTGGGTTCTTCTAGTTGTAAAATCCCAAGGCCAAATAAATCATGAGGGTTTTTGGGTTTTGATTATAGGTAGTTAATGAGGTCCTTGTTCATAAAGGCTAAGGCCAAACCCCTTCATAGAACACCTATAAATGTATGCTTTGGCAAATGTGGGTTTGTTGAGATAAGATAAATTGAAGGTGAATGGTTAGATATGATGAGTAGTAGCAGAAGCATGAAGAGGATGATCAAGTTCGCTATAGATAAAATTATTTTGATGATTGGGTGGTTCAAAATGGATGATGGTTCTGATTTTAGGGTGATAACTAGGATCATGGGTGAGGTTCCCATACTCTTGAGGAGTAGGGAAAGCACCCAAGGATAGAAGATGGTATTCTCAAAATGAGAGATGTTGGAATGTGGGTTCTAAGGGGTCTCTATAGAGATCTGGGAATAAGGGATGGATGAGCTTGTTGAAGCTTCATCAACTATGTGGGTGGAGTTATTGGTGGTTGATGGTGAAGTAGATGGGAGAGGAAGAATAACATCATTGAGTCAATATATCATATTACAAGATGCAAAATGACTAGGGTCAATTGATATGGTGATAAAATGACCTTCATGATAAAATTTGACATAATGATGTAGGGTGGAAGGGAGACAACTCATAGCACGGATCTAAGGGCATCAGACTAAAATGTTGTATTAGAAATCACCCTCAACAAGTGACAAGGCTAGGCCAATAATAACCTACACCTTCTCACCCTAACATCAGAATATTTTAAGAGGTTAGGCCAATAATAACCTAACCTTATGATCTTGGCAGTTGTGGTTCTTGGATAGAAATGACCTCCTATTATCCCATCATATAACTTCTTGAGAAAAACCCCAAACTAATCATTATCAATGCATCTCAATAGCACACTATTGATGTCTCTCATAAAAAACACACCATCCATAAGACAAAAGGGAATATATTACAATATAAAATATCTCCTTTATTTCCTACTCATATTACTAGGCTACTCACCATTTTGAAGAACTTTGATCACATCTTGTGTCCAAATATGTATATGCAAGGAACCAACTAGTTGAGAGAAATCATGATTGACTAGAACCTCTTATTTTGACTCATGAAAATATGAAGCTAAGTGTTCAAAAAGGCCTTAACCTCTTACTAATTTTTTTTCTTTGATATCAACATCATATTCCATCATCTTAGTGATCCACCATACTCTCTTCTCACTAAGGTCCCTATTAAATATAAACTCCTTGGTACTAGGATGGGAAACCATAACATGAATTTTATTTTTTGAAACTATATGCTTAAACTTATTTAATCCCATTACAAGAAAAAATACTTGTTTTTCCATAAAGTTGTACTTTATTTCATAATATTCTAAACCTTGACTAAAAAATGCAATAATTTTTTCTATACCCTCATCATTATTTTCCATTAACATGGTTGATATAGTATCAAGGTTAGAAAATAAATGCAACATGAAGTGTTTAGTAAAATCAAGATTCATAAGAGTAGGAGATTCTACAATTTCCTTCTTTATGACTTCAAAAATACTCTTCCCTTCCTTAGTCCACAAAATGATCTAATTCTTTCAGAGCATCGTTGTGATACATTTGACCAAAGATGAAAACCCAAGTATGAACCTAATTAAGACTCTTTTAAGACCTTTATTATGCAAGGGAAATTACAAGACAATAATATACTCTATCCTTTCAAGATCAATATCCAAAACATGTTTGTAAATAATGTGTCTTAAGAGCTTATCTTCATGGACAAAAAAGATGTATTTATTTGGATTAAGAGATAATCCATGCTACCTACATATTTCAAACACTTATCTCAAGTGTTGGATATGTTGATTAGCATATTTAGGAAACACTATTATATCATCTACATAAACCAATAACATCTGATTAATCAAACCTTTGAAGGTCATATCCATTTCTCTTTGAAAGGTAACGCCAACATTTGAAAAATGTAATGCCATCTTCCTATAATAAAAAGTAACCCATTTAATGGTAAATGTTATCTTAAACTGATCATCTTCATTGACTCAAATCTAATTATAACTTGAATATCCATCTAGAAGAGAGAAATGTTGAGAGCCTGAAAGAATATGCAAAATCTTCACTATTGAAGGTAAATGATATTGATCTTTGAGTGACACCCTATTAAATTCCATAAAGTACACAAAAATTCTTATCTCCCCATTATTCCTTCTAATACGCACAAGATTAGCTATCCATTTTGAAAGATTGATAGTAAATATTATTTCATATTCAAGGAGTTTAGTGAGATCTAGCTTCATGAGGTGCTTAACCTTAGGATGAATGGGTCTTCATTTCTACTTGATCAATTTAACTCTAGATTCTAACTCAATAGTATGGTCTGATAGGCTAAGATCAAACCATTTTAGGTACTTATACTCCCAAGCAAAGATGTCATGAAACTCTCTACATAAATCAAAGAATGCTTGCTACTTTAGTAGAACATACATTATATAGTTTCAAGAGTTTGTCCTTGATAAGTTGTCTTGAAGACAGGTGCCACTGGGTATCCGAGAAATATTGTCACCAAATATTTCAACCTATAATAATTTTTTTAAGCTTCTTCTATATTTAGGCAATGTTGAAACAATTCCAAGTATGTGGGTGTATATATATTGGAAATGAGCCTCTAGGTTTAAGTGTTAACTCCCTAAATGTATCTTGAAATGCTCTTATTTATGCTAACTGATTACTTATGGGAAAATAATTTGGGATTGAAATAATTGAACCTACTCTAAATTAGGTGATACATCATATGGTATTCCATAAGACTTCATACCTCTTTGACAAAGAGACAATGTCCACAACACTAGCCTAAGAGTCTTAGAATCCACTAGCATTAATGTTTCAATATGAAGGTACAATGCATGAAAACTATCTAAGGTGAATGAAAATATAGCTCGATAGCAGTTACTGAAGTTCATTATAAACTTAAAACATACTCACATATTTAAAAACACTTCACATGATGTGCTAGGCTGAAATAACTTACATCAAATATGGGGGGATTGAGAAAAAGTAAGGATATATAGATATCACATAACTATTCACTATAGATCTCTTAACACGTTTTCATAAGATGATGTATGAACTTGAAAAAGATTGAATTTATTATTATAAGTCAAAGTACAATGTAAAAACTAGCAAGGCTTCACCATACATGGGCTGGTATTAGATTACAAAGGCCAAAATGGCAGCTAATTGTAGATCTTTAGAAAGAGGAGAAAATATTGAAATTCAAAGGTCACTAGAACACATGTCCACTTGATAGGAGGAGTTAAAACTGTATGAGGATGAATTAATAAATATACAATGTAAGGTCTAATGGGACAAATGAATCTCAAAACTAAAAATTCTTGAAATGTGGCACAAAGCTCCCTTTACTAAGCATAAGAAATGGTCTTCATTCATGGACAATCTCTTAAGCATTTGAAACTAAATTAGAGAGAGTTAAAACAAATGTATTGTGTAAGAGAGGTTGAAACATACTATGATATTCATAATTTGTTCTCCTAACTACTATCTATCTTATAGACACTTGTATTCATCATCTATAGTCATTCATCAATTTTGTAGACTTCATTCTTTACATCTGGTAATCACTGTTCATCTTAGACCTCAACTGAGCTTTCATGATGACATATGAGTTTGAAGAGATTACTTTTATACAAAATAATTTGATCCTACATAGTTACCCATATGGAATTTCCATACCATATTTATCATTTTATTCTAAACTATGTATGCAATAACTATTTGCTCAAATCAGAAATGGCTCTTTGGTTTGACAATTATTTATCAAAATCCAACTCAAACCAACGAAATTGTTCTAACCTATATTTATTCTCATTGTTCTCATTGATCCTTGCTATCAGATCCTGATTTTTAACCTCCTACACACCATATGATCAAGATGTATGAAGGAATGTTGACCTTCAATTTTCTTCCATGAAGATCCTTTGACATGTTGACTTTTACTGGCATTGTTGGATCAAGATGTACAAGTGAGTGATAGTTGTAGATCTCATGGGGCCAAATTTATTTTCAGTTCATACACACCATTGGATCATTGGTACAATTAAACGTTGATCGTTCATCTAGATTGGACCCACCATCTTATTAGTAAAGCTCATGCCATTGGATCTATACTTATCAAACTTATACCATTGGATCTTTTCCAACCTATATCTTTTTAAGGGATTTTAACCTAGGGACCTTTTGACCTATTTGAACTAAGTACAAACCATTAGATCTAAGTGTTAGTATGCAAGCTAGTATGGACCATTAGATATTGATCAACTTTAAACCCTTTAAGGATGTTTTAAATATAAATGATTACTTTACGAAGCTCAAAATTGATGCTTACATGAATGTTCTACTCTCTTTGAATCTTCATAAATTGAGTTAGAAAACTCATGCGAGCATGAAATTTGTAGAGCATGTTCATTACATGAATATACCTATGGTTATATAACATTTTGACCTATGAAACTTTCTGAGTGAACTTGTTAAATACACAAGTGAGTTGGTCTATTCATCTCTGTATGACATCCTAGTGATAGTCCAGTTCACTTAGGATTGTTCTTGAACTACTGATTGATCTTTGAAAGATCAAATGAACTTCTTGAGGTTTGTGTAAACTATTTCCATGATCATGACTATTTGAACACCATGAAAACCTATCACTTGCATATATGACCTTAAAATGACCCCTAAGCACCAAATGACACAAGGACTAATCTAGATTATGACCATAACTAAAATAGAATATGAAATGACATCAAATCAACTATAACATACACTATGACATTATAAAATACCCCTATATGAGATCTTGACTATAGGGGGTTGACCTATTTTGACCTGTGGTAAAAATAGTCAACATTCTTAGTGATTTTAGCATAGCATGTCATGTGAAATGTTTTTAAATGTATGAGTCTATTTTAAGTGTGTAATGAAGTTTAGTATCTGCTATTGAGCTATAGTTTCATTCACATTAGATAGTTTCCATGCACCACACCTTCATATTAAAACACTAATTCTAGTGCATTTTAGGACTCTTAGGTTAGTTTTATAGACATTGTCTTTTTGTGAAATAGGGAAAATAGTCTTGTGGAAAAATTTCTAGTGTATCACCTCAATTATAGTAGGTTTAATTCTTTTAATCCCCAACTCTTTTCCCAATAAGCAATTATTTAATCATATATAAGATCATTTCAAGATATACTTAGGGATCTAGCCCTTAAACCTAGAAGATGATTTTCAATATAGGTACACCCACATACCTAAAAATGTTCCCATGTTTTCCAAATATGAAATGAGCTTGAAAAACTTCTTTTAGGGTGCAATATTTGGTGACAACATGACACTAAAAATGTTATTAATTTTGAGAAATAATAATTGCCAACATAACATGCAATCATAAAAAATATTCCACTATTTATTCAAGTTTAACTACAAACTAAATGATTCAAATGAGTATTTATTGATGGTGTTTATGGATTTAACATTTTCAGTAGGCCTTTCTTAAGAAAATTTAGTATTAACATTCAAAGATACAATAATTAAATAAAAATATCAAAGGGTTTGATGAATATGCATGACAATTACATTGAATTATATGTTTGGATGTAAGTTTGGGACTTAAAATAATGTTTACTTTATTTCATGTTGTGCACAATCATCGACATTATAATCTACTATTGGGTTGAATTTGAATATATATGATGATAGGAATACCATCTCAATTACATAGGTGCCTTAAATTCATGCATTAAGGGTACTCATAAATATCATGTGGATGATAACCCTTTAATATATTATTAAGGCATCTCAATAAAATTTGGATGACCTAATATTAGATATCACCCCTCTTTCTCAAGTCATCCCTTGGGACCAAACATATACATATGAAATTAGAATCAAGTATTGATAATAACCAAACAAAACAATTAAGGTTACAAATGGACCAAAAAGAGTTACATTAAACATAAAAGGAACTTGAGAGATTGAAAATAACACAAACAAAGGTAAAAATATAACTCCAAAAACTACAAGAGGAATACGAAATATTACAAAAGAAAAATCACAAAAATAATAGCTATAAAGTCAAAATATGCAAATAGAACTACTTGAATAGGACAAGTTACAAAAGGGAAAAAAAGGTTCTAAGTGGAGAAATAAAAGTTGTATAAGGCACCAAAAAAACAAAGTATGAAAAAATAACATGAACATAACTTGGATCAATCAAATCCTATTTCTAAACTCTCTTCATTTGTTAATTGGTAAGTTCAATATGGAAATTTTTAAGATTATTTTGATAGTGATGATGATGAAACCAACATGGTTAAAATGATAGATGATCAACTATCCAACCTAAATTTAAACCCCTCAAATAAATATTTATCTCATAGATTATTCATAACCATTGGTCTAGGGGTGTACCATGATGATTCATAATCATTAGCCAAACAACATCTAGATATAAAGAATCAACCTCTTTTAGGTATTTCTAAATGTGATAATGTGAACACTTGTTGCATTAGTATATCCCATATGACATTTGTGATAAATTTAGTGAATAATCTATAGGGTAAACCATTGGACATTCCATTATGGGATCTTTTTTATATTCTTCATCTTGGGAAAGATCAGAGCTACATAGAAAATTTGAAAACTAGATAATATATTTCAAACGTATTAATATTATATTGTCTATATTATTTCATACAAAAGATTAAAAATATATAGGAAATGAGTTTCCTATATTCAAGATGGTTAAATCCCTATAATCTCTCAACCAAATAATCTCTCGACTAACCAAACACTATATATGAATATATTGTTAATAATAATATATTAAAGTAACTACCAATTAACTAAAAAAAATTAACCCATATATTATCATTATGCATAATAACAATAATATACTAAACAACTATTAACATGTTATTATTTACTAACAATAATTACATTATTAAAAAAAATGTGAAAACACCTCAACATTCACCCCCTTATAAACATTATTAATCCTTATCCACATCCTCTTAATGTGAGCATGGAGACAATATACATCTTCAAAACTAACCCAAATACAATCGTATTCCAATGCATACATTTAGGTCTACATACTAATGTCTAAATATTTTTATCTTGATCTTGCTACACATTACCACTACTATGTGAAGAATCCACCCCGCATTTATGCCATGTGAATGTAATAGATGTTTCACTAGCCAATTATCTCCATAAAAAAGTAAGGTAGTGAGAGGATCTATGCAGTCAGAGTATTTTTGTAGTTAAATGCCCTCCTATACAACTATTGTCACATTCCAATTTATATACACTTTCCCTTTTTATCTAAATATCAATGAATTTATAAACTAGTAGGGGAAAATAAAAACAATATTAAAAAATAAAATATCATGAGAAATAAATCCTCATTGTCATCTTATACGACCTCTATTAATGTTTTTTACCACTCACACAATAAAATCATAGATAATTTCTACTGCCACTGAATAACTATCCTTGGCATTAGCTAATTTTGTGAAAAGTACACCACACTAAAAAATTAAAAAAACACACACCATGATGAAAATAATACACAACTAAAAAATATGCCACTAAATCAGAAAGTGGCATTCCTTGTCACTAGTGGCTAAAAAGAGGATTTGGAACCTCTAGCATCTATTTTCTCCATCCTTTAGTATAGGGAGCTACTTATTTTCTTTGTAAGTGCTTGATGTATTCTTGTGCATAATGCATTGATGATTTCATGGTTGGACATCCTCCCTTTTAGTGTCTAGCTCATATCTAGATTCAAAATTCTTTCAAATTTTGAAGTCTTGATTTTGCATTTTTATGGAGACTGGTTTCCACCAAAAGTGCATCAATTACAATTTTGACACAAGATTTTGACTCTTTACTCATTTTTTATTTTGAAAATATGAATAAATGATAATGATGACTTATTAATTTTTTTAATGACATTTATTTACTATGGACCCAAAACAAAATATTAACACTTTGATTTTTTATGACTTAACTCTTTTAATGACATAACCTACTTAATATAAAAAATACTAAACTGTTACCTTTAATGACAAAAGACTTAAATACATTTTGGAATTTTTATGGACATTAACCTATTTGACATAAATATGAGACTTTAATAATATTAACATGTATTTTCAATACAACAAAAAGCTATTATTGAAAATTTGATCTTTTAAGACTAACAATAAAAACTATTGAATCTATATGGATTTAGTTATAAACAACGAAGGCAACTAAATTCTATGACTTGAAACCTAAATTTTTTATAAGATTTTATGAAATTAAAAATAAATACTTTAAAACTCTCTTTATAAAAACAAACCTAGCAAAAATGAAGGAAGCCATGCATGGGCGGAGAAAGATGGGTTGAGCTAGAGCCTTGTCGGAATTGTAGTCCTCATTTGATTTTGATATAAAAAGAAAAAAATTTAGAGAAGGAAACAAAGGATTTATTACAACCACTTGTCAATGAAGATATGATAGTGTTTACAAATGCAATAAAAGAAGAAATGGATGTTTATAGAATATATGGGTCACCTTTCATCTGTTAGGTAGTGTAATATGTTTTCCTGGCTTGGGCAAAAGACTGTGTAAACTATTCACTTTCCTTGGTATGCTTTGTATTTTAATTTCACTAAAGCTTTTCCCCTTTCCTTCACATAAAAGATCAATCCTCCAGGACACATGTCTGAATAACTCATAAAATTTGGTTAATTAGCATGATGAGAGCAGCCATGGGTTTTGATGTGCTTCTCTCAATTCTTGGATTTGAAAGGCATAACAACAAAAGTACAACAATATAAGCCAACAATTCTAATCACTTTTAACAAAGTACTTTTATTCAAGGCTACACTCATAACTATGAAATAGAATTAAAAAAATCATACGTTGAACTCCTTTAATCCATACATCTCCTCATTTCCCCTTGATTCGACCAAAAAAATTACTAATTCTACACTAAATTTTAATAAAACAAATTCCACAATTGGAGAAACAAAACCTTACTAAGGTTTCCCTAAGCTTGCTTCAAAATATCATTATAGACACAAGACTAATAAATCTCTGATACCAGATCTTAGGGAAGATCAGAGCCACACAAAGAAAGTTGAACATCACATAATATATTTCAAACAAAATAATATTAAATTATTTATATTATAATAGATTATTATCATGCATAATAATAATAATAATAATAATAATAATAATAATAATAATAATAATAATAATAATAATAATAATAATAATCCAAACAACTATTAACGTATTATTTTTAATCTAACAATAATTGCATTATTACAAATTAATAATGTGAACACACCTCAACACTTCATACTCTTGGTGCTTAACCATTTGACTAATGCATGTCCATTTCAAATAAAATTAAAGATGATTTAAACTTTACTATTAGAAATTAAAATTCTTAGTTTTCCTATTGTAATTATATCATTACATTACACAATGAGGCATTTTTTGATTTGCAAGCAATGATAGTTCCAACAACTCTTAGTCCCCAAATGTTTGTCGACACATTCTCCATTGAAGTTCAGGAGGTCATTTTGAGTTGTACTATAATTACTTTCAAAAATTTATAAAAATATTTCTCTTGTTAATTTAAAAAAATATTTAGTTCTTTCTTACAAAAAAAATTAAATGAAACAATTGCCAAAATAAATATAATAATTAGGGGTCATCAACCTATTGAGGCCATGGCAGAAATAGATATGGAGGGAAATACATAATAATTTCTACAAGTGGTCTTGCAGCCATTGCTAAGAAGAAAATGCATGTGGAGTTCTATTGCAGTTCCATAGTAACCTTACACTCATGTTGTCGATGTAGCTTCAAAAAAAATCTTAGCTTCAGTTGAATTAACAAAAAAGCTAATTTTATTATTGTAATATTTTAATCCTCTATTACATATAGAGTGGCAAAATCTATTATGCAAACAGCAAAGGGTCTAATAGACCTTCCATAATTCAGATGCAACAATAAGATAAAGTTGAGCTAAATTAAACTAAGTTTTTTATGTTTAGTATATGTTAGTTTAATATTCTATTTATTTTATTTGTCATTTTTGTGATTTTCAGTTCAATTTAAGGGCATTATCCTTCTCAAAGGATAAATTTTATAGCACCGCCACCACCACCTCACCCAACCCTCTAAATAGTGGAAGAATGAAATGTTTGTTTAGGCAAGTAGAGAGTGGTGGCATCGTTTAGTAACAACTTCAAATTTTCCAAAATTTTCACTTGGTGGTCTACCCAGTGTAATGGGAACAACAATTCTTCATAATATTGATTTGGATGAATAGTTTTTGGGGATTGATAGTAACACACCCATGGGTTTTTTAAACCCCCATATTATGATGTACGGATCTAATCCCACTGATTCTTTACAGTGACCTCGAACACCCAACTCTCCACCCAGCATCAATGAAAGCAAACATGTTAAGGAGATTCCACTAATAGACGAGAATTGTACTTTTTTTTATTTTTCATTTATTGATAGAGAATGCTAAAGCCTATGTTACTAATTTTTTTATTGATAACCTTGATGATTTAATAACATGGGAGTATCAGGGAAAAGTATTGATTTATGATATAAATGCATGTTTTTGAAACCACAATCAATGTATTCAATTGTACTTAATGGTTGAACATCAGTCGACAAAAACTGATGTTTTATTCAACCAAGTAGTTTTACAAAGCATTGTATTGAATACTAGCTTTAATGATTTTGTTCTTGATATAACGTTAATCAATCTTGAGAACTTAAATGTAGAAGCCCAAGCATATTATAAAAAATGGGCAAAGAACAGAAGTCTTGTAGATCTTGCAAATGTCAATAAAGAAAAATATACGATTACTTTCTCTTTATTATTTTTTGTAAAAAAATTTTTATTAATTATTTTAACTAATTAATATTGTTTGTTCATTTGTTGTTAAAATATACAAATGGGAAGAACCTTAACCATGTGTAGTCAAAAAAAAACAAAAACAATCTAACATAATTGTAATTTAGAATTTTAATTAACATCCCTTCTAAAATTATTGTTTCCTCTAAATAATTTTGAAAAAAAATTATTAATATTATAAATTATCATGGAGATAATTATATTCGACACAAGCACATGCACACAAATCATTTTAATTAATTTTTTATTATTAAAGGTAAAGGTGAGTTTTGAAAGCACCCACGCCCTTCTATAAAAAGATTGAGATATAATATTTATTGCGTTATTTCATAAGAAATTAGTTATAGATATGATTTGATATGCCTGATGTGAATATTGCAACCAATTGCTGTGTATGTTGTACTTTGATTCCAAACTTTCCACTCATATCTAACATTTTTTGACTTTGTGCATTTAAAAAACACTAATCAAATCATTAAACAAAATGAACCAAAAATAACCTCAAACATATTCTCTTCCCTAATCCAAATAAAACCAGTTCAAAATTTTGTCCTCATAATCCACCTTTGACTCTAAAAATCTCTCTCTAAAGAACCTTTCAAGGTCCTTCCATTATGTCCATGGCAAATGCCTAGAATGAATCTATGTAAATAGTTTTTATCATGGTGTTGACCTAAATACTCTGGAGATGCTGAAAGGCATTCGAGGCACTTTGAGAAGAAGAGCTCCATGGTGCAGATATGTCTCGCTGTGGGAGAGACATGTAGCAGCGTCAATGACTGTGCGTGTTGAGAAGATGGGGTCCTACATTGCAGGGGAGGAGGCGATGATGGTTGTTCTGAAGCCAAGATAGAGTCATTAAGGAGCCGTGAACCTTTGCCAGGTGGCAGAGGGACTCATGAGGGCTTTTGCCTAGCTGGAGGATGTTTCCAATCAGTGGCAGGGGATAGATTTTTGGATGCATTGCTTAAGTACAGCTTTAAGAATAGCAGATATAACAGAGATATGAATGTGAGCATAGAATAAAAAGCCGTTCTCCATGAATTTGTGTCCATAATCCTTTTTTTTCCTTTGCTACCTTATTTTTATTTGTTGTGTGTTTTAGAAGTTATATAGGCAAAAGTTTGGTTTATGAACTGCAAACCACATGAATTTTTAAATAAATATCTCAGCTACCGATTTCCGAAAGTAAATGCACTTGTCATGATTCCTAATCATTTGGAGTAAAATTCGAAACTTCTGTTTTCCTGCTTCAGAGATAATATCCAACGGCCAATATAAATGTAATGAATTGATCCACCTTATAATAATAAAATCATCCATTGTAAAAACCTTATTGAAATCTTTTTGTCCTTTTTTTAATTTTTGAAAATTTGCAGTGTCATTAATAAGCATGTTTTAAGCAATTATATTCTCTAATATATAAAATACTATATTATTATAGTAATAATTAATATATTAAATATAAAATATTATTGTATATATAGTTTATTTTAAAAGTTGAAATTATTATAATATAAATTGTGAAATTATAATTTTTTTTAATATATTACAATTTTTTTAGATAAATATCAGAATTTAAGGGTCTCTTTCTTAATAACATAAAATTTAAAGAAACTATTTGCTTTGTCTCAATGAACTATCTGTTAAGGTGTTTTAAGCATCATTGTCATAGACAAAATATACTGACATAAAATATTTTGATATATATAAACTTAATTACATTTGATAGATTTAACTAAGTTTGATTCTGGTCAAAACCTACTACCACCATAAACAAAACAGCAAATATAAATTTCTAGAGCTACCAATAGCTAGTCAATCATGATGAGCTGGTCACCTCCCCAAGTGTCATCATGAGCTTGAACAACATTCTAGACTCGATCATTCTCCATCACCTCAAGACCTTGGCATACCATCAACTATAGACAAGAGTGAGCCCTCAAAATGAAACCCATATGTAAACTTGCTCCCTTTGACACCCCTAGCAAGGAAACATTTTGTGTTTTTCTATCTCTTTTTGTGATCCCCTTGCAACTTCACTATGCCTTTAATATCTTCCCACCATAGAGGTGCCTAAAACTAACCATTAACAAAGCCACGAAGCAACCATTTAATCACATGCAGCCTCATTGACAACCTACACATAGCTTTCCATTTTGCTAGCTAAGGGAGAGGGGCTAACATTTCTTAAAATTTGGCAAAGCCATTCCCTTGGCTTCTCTCTCCCTCTCTTCCCTAGAACACAATGCATCCAACTCTGACAAAATTTATGAGGGTAACAAATATTTCCTCTAGATCCCTAAAAAAGGACAATGGTACTAATGCATTCATCCATTGTAGAAACCTTATTAAAACAAATTGCCAATTTTTGAAATTATCAACTGCTGTAGTCTCACCCTTCCTATTCAGCATCTTCAGTGCATATATGTTTGTGTCATCCTTCATGTCATTAATAACTATGATTTAAGCAATTAGATTATGTAATAATATATTATAGATTACTATAATATATTATTAATATTATTATTATATACATTAATTTTTAAAAATACTAAAACTGTTATTATATAAATTGTGCATAATTTTTTTCAATATATTTATTAATACATTAAATGAGATTATATTATATTAATAATATAAAATATAATTTAAATTATTTGTAAATTTATTGTTATATTATAACAATAAATATATATTATAATAATAATATATATTAATATTATTATTATAGATTTTATTATACATTATTAATAAATAAATAATAATAACTTATATATTACAATAATAATAATAATATTTATAATTATAATATAATAATTTATATAATAAATTATATATTATTATAATATATATTATATATTAGGAAGCCACTTCCCTAGATTCGTCCTAGACTATTTTGATACCCTCTCCATAGTTAAAACATTGTTAGGTGTGCATCTAACATAAAAATGTCTTATTAGTCTGTATCGGTCAAAGTATTAAAGGAATCAATTGAACAAATATATTTTTATTCTAGTTAATCAAAACTTTCCAAAAAAATATAATATCTTATCAAATCTAAATTCAACATCAAATATTATGAAATATTCTATTACACATTCATATGAAATATTTCAATTAAATTAATATTATAAGTAAAAATTATTTAAAAATTGACACGTTACAATACACTACCACAAAAAAATCACTACAGCATAAAAATTGGCAATAAAAACTCTTAGAATTGATTGCTAGTTGAAACGGATATATAATATAATTTTCAAAAAATAAAAATAAAATTTTAGCACAGACGTGTACTTGCATTTATGAATTTATGTAAATAAAAGACAAGTGTAAATCATGTCCAGCACTTCATATAACTTATTTTTGTTCAGTGAATACAATTTTTAGAATTCATATTATTAATTTATAAATGTATGACTAAAAATTAGGAACTTAATAATTAGTAAAATATAATCCAACACTATCCATTAACGTAGGACCCACTTATAACATCAACCACTTTAGATGCTAGCTTAACTATCTAATAGATATAATTGCTAGATTATTTCAGAACATTATTTTATATATATCTTATCTATATTAATTAGATTATTTAAGAATATTATTATGTATATATTTTACTATTATTTTTTTTTGAAAGAATTTAGTTTTAGTATGATTATTATTTTCATATGAATTTTTGTAAAAATTTTAAAAATTAAATGTGGTTATTAATTTTAAACATAATTTTTGAAAATTCAACTATAATTTCATAATTGTTTTTTAACAATCTAACATAATTGTAATTTGTAATTTAAATTAACATCCTTTCTAAAATTATTGGTCCTATAAATAATTTTGGAAAATCCTTTTTAATATTTTTAATTATCATGGAGACCATTGTATTCAACACAAGCACATACACACAAATCATTTTTATAATTTTTTATTTTTGAAGGTAAAGGTGGCTTTTTTAAAGGGCCCACACCCTTTTACAAATATTCAGGTATAATATATATTGCATTATTTCATAAGAAATAAGTTATAGATACGATTTGGCATGGATAGTGTAGATATTGCAACCAAGTGTTGTGCTTTTTGGAGTGTGATTGCAAACTTTCTACGCATATCTAACATTTTTGGATTTTGTGCATTTGGAAGACACAAATTGAATCATTAAACAAGAGAGGCCACCCCTATGTGAACCACATGATGAGCCAAAGATAACCCCAAACATATTCTTCTCCCCTAACTAAATGGAATCAGTTCAAAATTTTGTCCTTTATAGTCCACCTTTGACTCTAAAAATCTATCTGGAAAGAACCTTTTAGGGTCCTTCCATGATATTGGTTCCCTTCCAATTGCCCAAACATTCACAAACACCTAGGCTTCCTCGGGTATAACATGTCAATCTATTTCACAGGAGCTTTTGGATTTATGTTGGATTAGAAGGGGTAAAGGCAGATGGAGACAGAGTGTTTCTTTTAGTACTGCATGAAGATAAATAAGCTTGTCAATGTCTCTTTCTTGCACTATTCTTTCTTATCCTAAAACCTCATCCAATTCTTTCTTTACCTTTTTCATATCTCAAGGTTTTGTATAAGTTCAGTCATGGCCCATTCAATTGTGGTACTAGTTGTATATGTACCTGCATCAAACAAGTCCTACAAGAATAACAACCATAAATATCATATCTTCCAAAATATTTTAAGATAATAAAATAAAAAGATGAATCAATATTTTTTAACCAATCAATTATATAAAAATAAAAAAAATTAGTAATTATATTGTTATTATAATAATATGTAATGCATTTATTATATTAAAAATAAAAAATAAAAGAAAAATCTTACCAAAAAAATTAAGAAGAGCCATAATTATTAAACTTATATGTAAATAAAATTAAAGTAAACTTTAAAAATCTAAACTTAGCTTGGCCAAGATCTTAAATTTATAAACACATGATCTTAAATTTATAAACCTTCAATATATAATTTTATAAATTTAAATTTTTAACATATTTAGATATAATCTATTAGAGTAGGTGGCCAAGATTTAAACTTAAAAGTATAGAAATTAAATATAAAATAATACAAAATAATATGATATAGAGGAGGTGGTGGTTCATATTTTAAAAATTAATTAAGGAAAACTTCCGTAACTAAATTAATTTTGTGTTAAGAAAAAAATTATAATATAATTGATAATGTTTCACTAATAAAAACAAAAAATTAGAAAATATTAATAATAAGAAAACATAGAATAACTTAGATGTACAATGAAATCTAAACCTAAAAATATATAACACAAATATAAATATAAATATAGATCTTTGATTAAAATTCACAATTTTTTTCATTTCTATTGATTTAAAAGAAAAATATCTCTAAATCAAAATTGAGTTACTAGTAAAAGTTAAAAAAAGCCTAAAGTGAGTTTCATAATAAAATGCTATTCTAAACTTAATAGGATATGTAACCTAACATTAAACTATTTATTATTAAATATTTATATTGTAAATGAATTCTTTTAAATTAAAATCAAATAATTATACAAAATTAAATACATTCTAAATTAAAATTAAATTCTAATTTTTTTGAAATCATTGATTTAATAAAATAAATATTTTCAAATTAATCAATTATATAAATATGAATTAATCATAAAAATATAATGTAGAAATCATAAAACAAAAAAAAAAAAAAATTTCACTCAATTTTATTAAAAATTGGAAGTATGACTCACAACAACTTGTGGTATATAGGGTTATTGATTTTACAAAACAAACACTATAAAGCTTTTCAACAGAGTTTAAAGTATAAAAAACTCTTCATTCGTAGCCTCATTAAAATATATGGAAGTTTAAAGTATAAAAAACTCTTCATTAGTAGCCTCATTAAAATATATGGAAGTTAATATTTCATTAGGGCTCGGACTTGCCTTCTAAAAACAATATTAATCATAAGTCCACCTTATTGATAATATTTAATTAAATCTCGAATAAAAAATTAAATCTCCAATATATATATATATATTAAATAAAAAAAATATTTATATTGCATTAAATAAAAAAATAAATTATAAATATATTACAATACAGAAGTTTGAAAAAAAAAAAAAGTATTTACAAAGAAAATCTGTATTAACTCCAATTTCGTAAATTTTTCTCCCGTCTCTGTTTTATTCTCCAGCAAACAACCCCAATACATTTGGTTAACTTGCGCCTCACACTCTGTGGATCTAAAATCCTGAGAAAAGGAAAAAAGTCCACCGAATTGGGCGCCGCGCTAACCACCATTGTTGTAGTGATGGCATCCTTAAACTTCCGTGAGTTTTCGGAGGCACCGTCGAACATATTCTTAGAAAATATCACGTTTCTCAATAAATTAACACTTGCTAAGAACGCCGTGTGGCCGATGTCCACGCCAGATGCCTGCAATGAATCTCGGTAAATAGTTTTTATCATGGTGTTGATCTGAACACTGCGGAGATGCTGAAGGGCATCGAGGCGCTTCGGGGAGAAGAGCTCTGTGGTGCAGATGCATCTGAGAGTGCGCCAGCGTGGCACGCAGTCCCGCCAGGTGAAAGAGTGGTCGCTGTGGGAGAGACATGTAGCAACGTCGATGACTGTGCGTGCTGATAGGGTGGGGTCCTGCGTTTTCAAGTCCTGTTTTGCCATTGCAGGGGAGGAGGCGATGATGGTTGTTCAGAAGCCGAGACGGAGAGTCATTAAAGAGCAGTGAACCTTTGCCAGCTGGCAGAGGGACCCATGAGGGTTTTTGCCTAGCTGGAGGACGTTTCCAATTAGTGGCAGGGGTCGGGGTCCAGGGGGCAGATTTTTGGATGCATTACTGAAGTACAGAGCTATGCATGCTCCATGAATTTGTGTCCATTTTCGTTTTTTTTTTTTTCTTTTGTGTGTTATTTTTCTTTGTAGTGTGTTTCAGAAGATATATAGCGAAAAGTTTGGTTTACGAACTGAGAACCATATGAAATGGATGGGTGGAAACAAACCGAAAGTTGTCAGCGTCTCTAAAATAGTGTCCACTTGTCCATCGAGAAGAAGCAAAGTGGAATCGATGAGCAGATAGTATTCAAACTCTTTAGCTTAGGCATGTGATGATGTTCATAGGTGTTCATGTATGTTATATTGATGGATATGATCGCATGATGTATATGTTTATTTGATTATGTTATATGGTGATGTTTGTTCATAGATAGAATCATGGTATATAGAATGATATATGATGATGTTTTGAATTTTTGTGATGTTTATGGTAAATAGAATGATGATATGGTTTACGATGTTTTGTTCATAGATATAATGTTTTTGATGGATTGGATGTTATTATGGAGAAATAGATGATGTGTGATGTGATTTATGATGTTTTGATTATAGTGATGTGATTTATGATGTTTTGATTATAGATAGATATATGATGTGGTTCATGGATATAGTTCATAATGTTGTGTTCATCATTGATGTTTGTTTTTGATGATCATAGATATGTAATGTGATTATGGTTAAGGATGTAATGAAAATACATAAAGTAAGTTAGATAACAAACTAAATGTAGGAAAAACTAAATGAGAATTATGAGACGTATGTTTACATGAACCAATGATAAGAGGTTAAAGAAATAACACGATGCCATTTCATTGTAAAGACCTAACAAAACTGAAGTTAGATTGGCTTAAGGAACTTAAGCCTTTCAAATGATTCACATTATCATGCTTTGGTTGATAAAATGGTGTCGTGATCACATTGTATCAAGTAAGATCATAATCCCTTGATTAAAATATGATATAAAGGGGGGATAGGTGATGGGTGAAAAGGTAGATGGGTTGATAGGTAAGATAATTTTTTTGGGGTTAGTTTACCCCTTCTATAGGTGACCTAAGAACCAAATTAGACAAGTCCATGTCTTAATGTTAGGTGTAGACTAATCGATGTGGGAAGTCTACTAATGTTAAATATGAAAGCTAATTGCGGCTTTCTTGGGATTCTAATTTTGATATAGGGTCTTTTGTTTATTGCTTTTCTTTTTGATAGTTTGGGAAGCTGATCAAAGCGGGAAGCTTCAAATGATTGCTTTTGACCCATTTGACTTAGACATCCTTCAAGGGAATGGTCTACGTTTTGGCTTATATGTTTGGTAGTTGTTCTTCGAGGGAGCAATCTATCTTTTAAGCAATTTAGAGGATTTTTGCACCACTATCCTTCAAGGGAGTAGTTTACAATGCTAGAAATATGCGACCCAAATGATATTATTTTTGGATTGCAATGTTTTAAGACATCGACAAGTCTAATTAGGCTTAGAGGTTTACCTTTATGAGGGAAAGACTTTTAGCACAAAGAAGGTTAATGGTAGGTAAAAGGAATGGTTTGAAGAACAAATGATCATGGGATTCCATCTCGTTAGATATGAAAAGTATCCATGAGAACCATGCCATGGGTAGAGTTATGGTAACCACCTTTAAGATTAGGATTTAACTGTGGTGGTTAATCACATCGTTCTATGTTGTAATCGACTATCCTCAAAGGGAGAGGGATAGGTAGATGAAGGTGAGAATCACATAAATCAAGGGATGAGATTAATTTAGATATTAAGGTGAATTTGATCCTTCTCTAACAAAATAAATGACACATATTCAAAGCATTCAAATTCTCGGGTACTAGTTTGCCTTTAAGAGAGGGCAAATGACAAGCTCCTAATGCATACTTATGGGTGATAATGTAGGGTCCAAGCCAGTTGAAATAAAATATTTATCTTTTGATTTTCTCCATATTGGTGACATGTTGGTTTTCCTTAAGGATGAGGTATTTGATATTGAAATCTTGTTCAATTAGGTGCTTGTTGTAATCACGCTTGATTCATTCTTGGTAGATAGAAATATGGTTGAGTAGTCCGAGGTAATGCTTGACAAGTAGTTCAATTTGTGCCAGTCATTCTTGACAATAGCCGGTCTCAAAAATAATCTCTTGCACAGATATGTGAAGAAAAGGAATCTAGACTTCGAGAGGCAAAACTGCCTCTACTCCAAATACTAGAGAGAAAGGGGTATCAGTTGTAGAGGTTTGAATGTTGGTGTTATAGGCTATTAAAGTGAAAGGGATGTGAAAATGCCAATCCTAACCTAAAACATTGATTATTTTGGTCAACATTTTTTTTGGTATTTTGTTAGAGGCTTCTGCCTATCCATTTTCTTGTGGATGGTAAGGCAAGGAAAAGCTTAACTTAATGCCAAATGCATCACAAAGACTTTGGACTTTCTTTTTCTTGAAATATTTACTGTTATTGGTGATGATATTATGGGTACACAAAAATGATAGATGATATGGTGGTTGATAAAGCCGATAATATATTTTTTTTAATAGAGATGAGAGGAATGGCCTCCACCCACTTGGTGAAATACTGAATAGCAATAATGATGGATTGGTGTCTTTGTGATGAATGAGGATTGATTTCTCCAATAAGATCAAGGCTCCATTGTGAGAATGGCCAAAATTATTTAGATACTTGAATGCCATGGGTAGGTATGTGCTATAAATTAGCATGTTGTTGACATTTGACACATCTCTTTAAATAATCATAATAGTCTTGGTTGATGGTGGGTTGATAGTAGCCTAAGTGAAGGATGTGTTTAGTGATAGCTAAACCACTAAAATGTCCCCCATAATTTTTTTCATGCGTTTCTTTGATGGCATGAAAAGCTTCATGACTACTAAGGCAACGAAGGAGGCCATCAAATCCACATTTGCAAAGGATTCCCCCCAGTATGGTATAACGAGAGGTTCTTTGAACAAAGGCTCTTCAGGCATTTTAAGAGAGGTTGGGAGGAATGATACCGAGGTTAAGGTAATAAATTTTTTATTCATACAATATGTCTAATGGAGAAATTTCCACATTACAAATGATAGGAAGGTTAGAATGGATATAAGATAGGGTGACATAGTGATGGATGGTAACAAAAAGTTTAGAGTTAGAAGGTTGAAATGGGATTTAGGAAGCAAGGGAAGCCATTATATTCATGAACTAGTTTGTATATTTTGGAATAAATTGGATAAGGTAATGATAGAATGATGCTAAGAGTACATCTACAAGTTTTTATACTTTAGTAAGACATCATTTTTAAATTAGTTAGATCCATTGACCTGGATGACCACAAGTTGGGAATCACCAAAGACACTGATTGTCTTGACTCCCAAGGTTAGAGCAATCTGGAGACCTATGACTACGTCTTCATACTCAGCCACATTATTGGTGCACTCAAAGTCAAGTTTAAAGGAAAGGTGAAGAGGTTTACCATTGAGGGGAATGAGAATAGCTCTAGGAAACCCACCACATTGGCATTTGGAGCCATAAAAAAACATGGTCATTTGGTAGATAGGGTCTTCTTGAGAAAGGGTCATGATGAACTCTTCTTGAAATGCAAGAGGAAGAGGTTGGTTATTTGGTACAGGAGCTTCGGCCAATTGATCAATAATCATTTACCCTTTAATTGACTTTTTCTAAAGGAACTCAAGATTAAAATTAGCTAAAATCCTGAGCCACTTAACCATACATTGGTTTTGGTATGGTTTGGAGTGCATGTACTTGAGTGGGTCAGTGTTAGTGATGATGTAGTTTTGTGATTAAGAAGGTAATGGTGAAGCTTGGAAGCTATGAAGATGAGTGAAAGGTAAAGTTTCTCAGGATGTGAGTACTGAGTCTCATACTCTATAAGCATTTGACTTTTTTAGTAGATAATTTTCTCTATGTTTTGTTCATCATGGTGAGCAAGCATTTCCCCTAGGGAATGGTCAGCATCATAGATGTAAAGGTAGAAGGGTTGATCCTTTTTTGGTGAGGTAATAATAGGTGGAGAATTAAGGTATTTTTTGACTGAATCAAAGTCTTATTGATAGTCCTTATTCCACTTAAAGGAGGTGTCTTTCTTGAGGAGATGGTGAAAAGGTTGACATCTATCCGATAATCAAGAGATGAAATGTCAGATTGATTGGACCTTCCCCTAAAACTACAGAGTTTTTAAAGGTGGGTTAGAGGTGGTATTTCAAGGATTTCTCTAACTTTGGTAGGGTCTACCTTAATTACTCAAAGAGAGACAATGAATCCAAGAAGCTTTCAAGAAAAGACCCCAAAAGTACATTTTTAGGGGTTGAGTTTGACATGGAAATGGATAAGGCAATCAAAGATGATTTTTAGAACATCTAGATGATCCTTATGATATTTATATTTCACAAGGAGATCATCCATATAGTCCTCTATGATTTTATGGATTAGGTCATGGAAGATATAGGTCATGGCACACTAGTATGTTGTGCTAGTGTTCTTTAAACCGAAGGGCATGACTTTATAGCAGAAAATTCCCCATGGGGTGATGAAAGAGATTTTATGTTGATCTTTGGGAGCAATCAATATTTGGTTATATCCCAAGAAAACATCCATGAGAGATAATATCTTGTGGCCAACTGTAAGATCAACAAGTTGGTTGATGCTAGGCAAAATAAAGTCATCTTTTGGGCAAGCAAGGTTAAGGTCACAAAATTTGATGCAAAGGTGAAATCCCTTTGTGGGTTTGGTAATGGAAACAATGTTAGAAACCCATTAGGGATAGTCACTGGGTTGGATGAAATCAACATATAAGAGTCATTGAAGCTTTTCTTTGAATAGAAGAGCAATGTGAGGGTGCATACTATGAAGCTTTTGTAAGATAGGCTTAACATCAGGATGGGTGAAAATGTTATGGAAATCAATAAAATGGTCAATTCTAGGCATATCCTGATAGGACCAAGAAAATTCTATGTTATGGCCATGAAGGAATGGTAATCTTATTTTTTTATGGAGTTCAAATATTGTTTGGTCCTGATGATGTGATGGTTATCTTAAGTACCCAAGTTGACATCATTGGTAGATTCATTTCACATGGTTTGGTTCTTAGGAGGAAGAGATTTATGGATATAAAAATCACCCATAGTGAGGTAGGTGAGAATTGAATCATCATCTTAATGTTGGATAGTTTTGATGGTAGGAGAATCATTTTTTACCATTTCAGGATGGATGAGAGGAAGGATTTTTTCTCGACCATCCTTTCGAAAGGTTAGGGGGCCCAAACTAATGGTATTGATAAAAAAAGGTTAGGTGGGATGATATCAAAATCCTCAGACTTTGAGGGAGATGGGGTTAGTGAGAATGGGACATCCTCGTCAATGGTGGTGATGGGTTTAGGTGAGGTGCG
Organism: Torreya grandis; assembly: GCA_037957365.1. Lineage (NCBI taxonomy): Eukaryota > Viridiplantae > Streptophyta > Pinopsida > Cupressales > Taxaceae > Torreya > Torreya grandis. The sequence continues at coordinate 2,180,330 of JARHVA010000006.1, read as the reverse complement.
TTCTTCTGGTGGTACAAACCCAAGGCCAAAAAAATCACGTGGGTTTTTGGGTTTTGATTATGTGTAGTTCATGAGGTCCTTGTTCATAAATGCCAAGGCCGAACCCCTTCCAAGCACACTTGTTAAGGTATGCTTTGGAAAATGTGGCTTAGTTGAGATAAGAGAAGTTGGAGGTGAATGGTCAGATATGATGGGTAGTGGTAGAAGCAAGAATTAGATGATCAAGTCCCCTATAGATTTAATTTGTTTGATGATTGGGTGGTCCAAAAGGGATGGTAGTTCTGATGTTAGGGCATAACTAGGATCATGGGTGAGGTTCCCATACTCTTGAGTAGTAGGGAAAGCATCCAAATCTAGAAGATGGTAGTCTCCAAATGAGAGACGTTAGAATGTGGGTTCTAAGGGGTCCTCTATAGGGATCTGGGAATAAGGGATGGATGAGCTTGTTGAATCTTCATCAACTATGGGGGTGGAGTTGTTGGTAGTTGATGGTGATAAGAGAGGAATAAGAACATCATTGGGTTAGTACATCATATTACAAGATGAAAAAGGACTAGGGTTAATTGATATGGTGATGACATGGCCTTCATGCTCAAATTTGAAAAAATGATGTAGGTTTGAAGGGATAGAACTCATAACACGGACCCAAGGGCATCAAAGTAAAATGTTATATTAGAACTCACAATTAATAAATGACAAGGCTAGGCCAATAATAACCTACACCTTCTCACCTTAACATGGAAATATTTGAAGGGGATAATCCAATAATAACTTACCTTCATGATCTTGGCAGTTGTGGTTCTTTGAGAGAAATGACCTCCTATTGTCCCATAATATAACTTCTTGAGAAACACCCCAAACTGTTCATTATCAATGCATCTCAATAGCGATGTCTCTCATAAAAAACATAGCATCCACAAGAAAAAGGGAATAGATTGCAATCTAAAATATCTCCTTTGTGATCTACTCATATTACTAGGATACTCACCATTTTTAAGAAATTTTGTCACATCTTGTGTCCAATTATGTATATGTAAGGAACTGGCTGGGTGGGAGCAATCATGATTGAAGAGAACCTCTTCTTTTTACTCATAAAAATATGAAGCTAAATGTTCACAAAGGCCTTTACCTCTTATTATTTTTTAAAATTTTCTATCAACATCATATTCCATCATCTTAGTGATCCATCCTACTCTCTTCTCACTAAGGTCTCTGCTCAATAGAAAGTCCTTGGTACTAGGATGAGAAACCATAATGTGAATTTTATTTTTTGAAACCATATGCTTGAACTTATTAAATCCCCTTACAACAACAAATACTTGTTTCTCCATAAAGGTGTTCTTGACTTCATAATATTCTAAACCTTGACTAAAGAATGTAATAGGTTGCTCTACACCCTCATCATTCTTTTGCATTAACATGGCTGATATAGTATCAAGTTTAAAAAATAAATACAACATGAAGTCTTTAGTAAAATAAATATTAAAAAGAGTAGTATCATCTACAATTTCCTTCTTTATGACTTGAAAAATACTCTTACCTTAGTCCACAAAAATCCCTAATTTTTTTAGAGCATGGTTATGATACGTTTGACCAAAGATGCAAACCTAGGTATGAACCTACTTACAAAATTTATCTTACCTAATAAACTTTGGAGACCTTTCTTATGCAAGGGAAATTATATGCCAAGAATATCATCTATCCTTTCAAGATCAATATCCAAACTATGTTTGGAAATAATGTGTCTTAATAGCTTACCTTCATGGACAACAAATTTATATTTCTTTGGATTAAGAGATAATCCATGCTACCTACATCTTTCAAACACTTATCTCAAGTGTTGCATATGCTCATTAGCATCTTCAGGAAACCCAATAGCTTATTTTTATTCCTTTAATAAAACTCAACCTCATTTTGTAGGAAGCATGCAATGTGTCGATCAGTATCAAACACTCACCAAGACACTTAATTATCAGGTACAAAATGTCTGGTAATGATCTTAATATGAGACTATTTTACCTCCTCTTTATTGGTATTTGGAGTATCAAATTGAGCTCATAAGGGTTAGTACCATATTCATCAAGAAATAAATGAGAAATAACCTCAAGCTTGGAATATGTGCCATCATGTACAATAGATTCATTTTCTTCATGGGCCACACAATTCAAATTGGAACTTGTCTCAATGTAAGGTTCAATATGAAAACTTGCAAAAGTTTATGTCCTACTTATAACCTTTTTCCCATACCTTATTCTAAAGGCCAAGAAGGACTAGTCAGCTCAGAGGTAGCCACCTATCTTTGCTGTGAAGTCCTTTCATAAGTAGATTGCAAAGCGGGTTAGGAGACCAACAACAACTATGTCTTACAAGATAGGAAAACTTGGACAATCGTGTTAAAAAATATTTAATTTTTTAATCAATCTCATTATTTTGGTAGGTGTAAAATATAATTAAAGTACAATTTTACTATGAAGATCATACTTCAGATGTAATTTATCAACTACCACCTTGGGCATGACTAAAGTTAAAGCTCCACTATCAACTATGCAGTTATGAACTAGCTTGTCACCCACTATGAGAGTGAGATAGAATGGAGGAGTTTTCTTAGTTCTGGTGGATGATTCAGCAATGGTATTATGGAAAATTTCAAGGACAACATAACTTTGAATTTGATTCGAAGGAGGGACACTAGTAGATATAGTAGATAACTTATTTTGTGGGAGCTCTTTCTGACGAGGCATATGTAGAACATCCCAAATAGAAATGGATGATGTAGTACTCTTCAATGAATATATAATGTTTAAATAATCCATACCAACTTTATCTTGGATTCTTGGAGGCAAGGAAGTTCTTGGAGCTTGAGGATTTTGAGTGCCTTGAACAATCCTTCCAACATTTTGAATTTGAAGATGTGCAGTATTATTTGAAGTTGTTACACCTACAACCATACCTTATTGCTTCATATAAGGATGGAATGAGCCTTTATAAATATTAATATCACCACCTAAATCCTTTCCCTTAGCTCTAGTGTTGTCTATAACCAAGGTTCCTTGGTTAATCACAAAAATATCCTAAACTAATAAGTTAGTCAAGATCTCTTTTTGAGGCTACTCACCTTCACTTGTCTACATCATCAATTCATCTTTGAATAATGATAGGGGAGTATCCTCTCCTTGAAAAAAAAAACTAATCTTTACCTTCATTATAATCTATAAATTGGCCTTATTTCCAATTATTTTGTTGCACCAAATTATTGTGCATAGGTATCATCTCCCTTGCATTTGTAGTAGAGTTAAGATTGTATGCATTGGCAGGCCTATTGGGAATAAGTTATCGTTGTCCTCTTCCTCTTTCAAATTATTGACCATACTCTTGTTGATAAGGGTAAGGATTTTTATAGTCACCTTGTTGCATCTTACCTCTTCAAAGTCTAGCTTCCAACCATTGAATAGATGCATCTTTGTCCATGGCATTATCTACCTTCTTAAGAGTAGATTTAGGCTTGCTATTGGTATTAAGAGTTTGAGCCACATCTGGAGCATTAGAAAAATCATGAGATAATTGAGGCATAGATACTTTAGGTGTCAATCTTCCAGCTTGGATGAGATTATTTTCAGATTTCATAGCAAGATAATATGCTTCAGGGAGGGTGGAACCACCCACGTATTGAAGCTGAGAGGTGGCCTCATAGGAGGAGGTAGTCTATTCCAAGTCTTTTGGAACCTCTTGCTAAAATAATGCATTATTTATTTGGATCCTATTTTGATCACATTAAGTTGATTTATGAGAGAGGCATAATCACTCTCATTTCAAAATATTGAGGTAAATAACACTCCAAATTCATCCCATGATTTGATGCATCCAACTTCTTGAGTCCTATACCAATCAAGAGCCTTCCCTCTATGGGATATGGCAAGGATTAAAATGGAAACGTTTTCTTAAGTGATATTATTGAAGCTAAAAAAGTTAGAGACATCTCCAATGTGATCATTGGGTGTAACATGACTCTCACCATTGAATATAAGCACACCATCTATGGCATTAAGAGGAATGGCATCGTATGCTTGAAGGTGAACTAAATTTTCTATATTGAAGATAGGAAAATCATGAGTTCTAGCCATTTTTTCGTCAATATCTTCAACTTGTTCACTCTCTTGACTTCCCTCTCTATAAAAATCATCTTGATCTTCAAAGTGAAAATTAGGAGGAAGATATTAAACTCCAAGTGGAAGTTTAGGTTGAAGGAGTGGGTCAATGGGATTGCTAACTCCTCTAGATGATGATCTACTGAGAACCATAAATTATGAGAGAATTTTTATAAAAAGAAAAGGGCTTTGACATATATTTACCTTTATGATGTTTCCATATGATGAGTGGCACACCAATTTGTAGCTGATGTTATCAAGACCAACATTAACCTTGATAAGTTGTCTTGAAGACAGGTCCCACCGGGTATCCAAGAGGTATTGTCACCAAATATTTCACTCTTGAATAGTTTTTTTAATCTTCTTATACATTTAGGCAATGTTGGAACCCTTCCAAGTATGTGGGTGTATCTATATTGGAAATGAGCCTCTATGTTTAAGGGTTAGCTCCTTGAATGTATCTTGAAATGCTCTTATTTATGCTAACTAATTACTTATGGGGAAAAGAGTTAGGGATTAAAAGAATTAAACTTTCTCTAAAGGAGGTGATAAATTAGATGGCCTTCCATAAGACTTCATACCTCTTTCCCAAAGAGAAAATGTCCACAACACTAGCCTAAGAGTCTTAGAATGCACTAGCATCAATGTTACAATATGAAGGTACAGTGCACTAAAACTATCTAACATGAATGAAACTATAGCTCGATATTAGATACTAAAGTTCATTGTACACTTAAAATAGAATCATACATTTAAAAACACTTCACATGACCTACTAGGCTGAAATAACTTGCATCAAATATGGGGAGATTGGGAAAAAGCAAGGATATATAGATATGACTTAACTATTCACTATAGATCTCTTCACACATTTATACAAGATGATGTATGAACTTGAAACAGATTACATTTATTATGCTAAGGCAAAGTACAATGTCAAAACTAGCAGGGCTTAACCATACATGGGGTGGTATTAGATTATAAAGGCCAAAATGGCAGCTACTTATAGAACTGTAGAAAGAGGAGAAAAGATTAAAATTCAAAGTTCACTAGAACAAATGTCCAAATGATAGTAGGAGTTACAATAGTATAAGGATGAATTAAGAAATAGACCATGGAAGGTCTAATGGGACAACTGAATCTCAAAACTAAAAATTCTCAAAATGTGGTACAAAGCACCCTTTGCTAGGCACAAGAAATGGCCTTTCATCATGGATGATCTCTCGAGCATTTGAAATTGAATTAGAGAGAGTCTACACATATGTATTATCTGAAAGAGTTTGAAACATACTATGATAATCATAATTTGTTCTACTAACTAATAGCTATCTTACAGACACTTATATTCACCATCTATAGTCATTCATTGACTCCCTAGACTTCATTCTTTACATCTGGTAGTCACTATTTATCTTAGACCTCAACAGAGATTTCATGGTGACATATGAGTTCGAAGAGATCACTTTGCTACATTAACCTATTTGACATAAATATGAGACTTTAATAATATTAAAATCTATTTTCAATACAACAAAAAGCTATTATTGAAAATTTGACCTATTAAAACTAACAATAAAAACTATTGACTCTATATGGATTTAGTTATAAATAATGAAGATAACTAAATTCTATGACTTGAAACCTAAAACTTTGATAAGAGTTTAGGACATTAAAAATAAATACCTTAAAACTCTCACTATAAAAATAAACTTAGCAAAAAAGAAGTAAGCGATGCATCAGTGGAGAAATATGGGTTGAGCTCGAGACTTGTTTGACTTGTAGTCCTCATTTCATTTTGCTATAGAAAGCAAAGTTTTTGGAGAGGGAAAGCAAAGATTTATTACAACCACCTATCAATGCAGATATGATAGAATTCACAAATATAAGAAAAGAGGAAATGGATGTTTACAGAATATATGGGTCACCTATCATTTATTAAGATATGTAATATGTTTTCCTGGCTTTAGCAAAGGACCGTGTAAACTATACACTTTCCTTGGCATGATTTATATTTTCCTTTCACTAAAGATTTTTCCCTTTGCTTCACATAAAAGATCAATCCTCCAAGACACAAGTATGAATAACTCATAACAGTAGGCCAATTTGCATGATGAGAGTAGCCATGAGTTTTGATGTGCTTCACTCAATTCTTGGATTTGAAAGGCAAAAGAATAGAAGTACAAAAATATAAAACAACCATTCTAATCATTTTTAACAAAGTATTGTTCATCAAGGCTATGCTCAGAACTATGGAATAGATTTTTAAAAATGATACGTTGAACTCCTTTAATCCATACATCTCCTTATTTTCTCTTGTTTTGACCCAAAAAATTACTAATTCTACAATAAATTTTAATAAAATAAATTCCATAATTAGAGCAATAAAACCTTACTAAGGTTTCCCCAAGCTTTCTTCAAAATTTCATTATAGGCACAAGACTAATAAATCTTTGATACCAGATCTTAGGGAAGATCAGAGCCACACAAAGAAAGCCAAAAATCAAATAATATATTTCAAACACAATAATATTAAATTGTCTATATTATTTTATATGGAATATTACAAATATATAGGAAATGAGTTTCTTATATTCATGATGGTGAAGTCCCTATATTCTCTCAACCAAATAATCTCCTAACTAACCAAAAACTATATACAAAAATATCTAACAATATATTTGAGTAACTACCAAATAATTAAATCAAATCACCCCGTATATTATTGTTATGCATAATAATAATAATAATAATAATAATAATAATAATAATAATAATAATAATAATAATAATAATAAGTATTAACATATTATTTTTTATCTAACAATAATTACATTATTAAAAATTAATAATGTGAACACACCTCAACACTTCATACTCTTGGTGCTTAACCATTTGACTGATGCATGTTCATTTCAAAAAAAATTAAAGATGATTTAAAATTTGCTATTAGAAATTAAAATTCTAAATTTTTCTGTTGTAATTATATCATTGCATTCCACAATGAGGCATTTTTTGATATGCAAGCAATGATAGTTCCAACAACTCTTAGTCCCTAAATGTTTGTCAACACATTCTCCTTTGAAATTTAGGAGATCATTTTGAGTTGTACTATAATTATTTCAAAAAATTATAAAAATATTGATCTTGTTAATTTTCAAAAAATATTTGGTTATTTCTTACATAAAAAATTAAATGAAACAATTGCCAAAATAAATACAATAATTAGGGGTCATCAGCCTATTGAGGGAATGGTAGAAATAGATATGGAGGGAAATACATAATAATTTCTATAGGTGCCCTTGTAGCCATTTGTAAGAAGATAATGCATGCGGAGTTCTATTGTAGTTCCATAGCAACCTTACACTCATGGTGTCAATATAGCTTCATAAACAATCTTAGCCTCTATTGAATTAACAAAAATGCTAATTTTATCATTGTAATATTTTAATCCTCTATTACATAAAGAGTGGCATAATCTATAATGCAAACACCAAAGGGTTTGGTAGACCTTCCATAATTCAGATGCAATAAGAAGAGAAAGGTGCGCTAAATTAAATTATGTTTTTCATTTTTATAATATGTTAATTTAATATTATCTTTATTTTATTTGTCATTTTTGTGATTTTTAGTTCAATGTTAGGGGCATTCTCCTTCTCAAAAGATAAATTTCATAGCACTACCACCACCACCTCACCCAACCCTATAAATAGTGGAAGAATGAAATGTTTGTTTAGGCAAGTATAGACTGGTGGCATTGTTCAGTAACAACTTCTGATTTTCCAAACTTTTCACTTGGTGGTCTATCCAATGCAATAGGAACAACAATTCTTCATAATATTGAATTGGATGAATAGTTTTTGGGGATTGATAGTAGCACACCCATGGGTTTTTTTAACCCTCACAATATGATACAAGGATCTCATCTCAATGAGCCTTTATAGTGACCTCATACACCCAACTCTCCACCCAGCATTAATGAAGGCAATCATGTTAAGGAGATTCCACTAGTAGATGATAATTGTACTTTTTATGATTTCTCATTAATTGACAAAGAATGCTAAGACCTGTGTTACTAATTTTTTTATTGATAACCTTGATGATTTAAGAACATGGGAGTATTGGGAAAAAGCATTGATTCAGTATATAAATGCATGTTTTTGAAACAACAATCAAGTTAGTCAATTGTACTCAATGGTTGAACATTAGTCGACAAAAACTGATGTTTTATTCAACTAAGTAGGTTTTCAAAGTGTTGTAGTGAGTAATAGCTTTAATGATTTTGTTCTTGATATAATGTTAAACAAGCTTGAGAACTTAAATGCAGAAGCCTAAGCATATTATAACAAATGGGTAGACAACAAAAGCCTTGTAGATCTTGAAAATGCTAATAAAGAAAAATATACGATTACTTTATCTTTATTATTTTTTGTAATTAAAATTTTTATTAATTATTTTAATTAATTAATATTGTTTGTTCATTTTTAGTCAAAATATACAAAATGGAAGAACCTTAATCATGTGTAGTAAAAAGAAATTGAAAATCTAATATAAATGTAATTTATAATTTCAATTAACATCCCTTCTAAAATTATTGTTCCCTATAAATAATTTTGGAAAATCTTTATTAATATTCTAAATTAGCATGGAGACAATTGTATTTGACACAACCACGTACACACAAATCATTTTAATTAATTTTTTATTGTTAAAGGTAAAGGTGGGTTTTGAAAGCACCCACTCCCTTTTACAAAAAGATTGAGATATAATATTTATTGCATTATTTCATAAGAAATTAGTTATAGATATGATTTGATATGCATGATGTGAATATTACACAAAATACTCTTTGTTTTGTAGTGTGATTCCAAACTTTACACTCATATCTAACATTTTTAGACTTTATGCATTTAGAAAACACTAATCGAAATATTGATCAAGATGAGCCAAAAATAACCCCAAAATAATTCTCCTCCACAATCCAAATAAAATTAGTTCAAAATTTTGTCCCTTATAAATTTACCTTTGACTCTAAAAATCTATCCCAAAAGAACCTTTCAAGGTCCTTCCATTATGTCCACACCAGATGCCTGGAATGAATCTATGTAGATAGTTTTTATCATGGTGTTGACCTGAACACTCCAGAGATGCTGAAGGGCATCGAGGTGCGTCAGGGAGAAGATCTCTGTGGTGCAAATGCATCTGAGAGTGTGCTAGTGTAGGACGTAGTCCCACCAGATGAAAGAGTGTTCATTCTGGGAGAGACATGTAGCGACGATGATGACTATGCATGCTAAGAAGATGGGGTCCTACGTTTTCAAGACCTAGTTTTCCATTGCAGGGAAGGACATGATGATGGTTTTTCTAAAACCAAGACAGAGAGTCATTAAGGAGCCATGAACCTTTGCCAAGTGGCAGAGGGACTCATAAGGGTTTTCACCTAGCTGGAGGATGTTTCTAATCAGTGGTATGGGATGGGTTCCAGGGGGCATATTTTTAGATGCATTACTAAAGTACAACTTTGAGAATAGTAGATATAATAGAGCTATGAATGCGAGCATAGAATAAAAAGCCACGCTCCATGAATTTGTGTCCATATTCCTTTTTTTGCTTTGTTGCGTAATTTTTATTTGTTGTGTGTTTTAGAAGTTATATAGGCAAAAGTTTGGTTTATGAACTTAGAACCACATGAATTTTTTCCTAAATATCTCAACTACCGATATCTGAAAGCACATGCAGTTGTCGTGATTCCCATCCATTTGGAGTAATATTCAAAACGTTTGTTTTCTTGCTTCAGAGATAATATCCAACGACCAATATAAATGTAATGAATTGATCTACCCTGTACTAATAAACGCATCCATTGTAAAAACTTTATTCAAATCTTTTCACCCTTTTTTGAATTTTTGAAAATCTGCAGTGTCACCCTTCTTATTTGGCATCTTCAGTGTGTATATGACTGTGTGTCACCCTTCAATGTCATTAATAATGATGATTTAAGCAATTAGATTCTCTAATATATAAAATATTATATTATTATAGTAATAATTAATATATTAAATATAATATAACATATTATTGTATATACAGTTTATTTTAAAAGTTGAAATTATTATTATATAAATTTTAAAAGTATAATCTTTCTAATATATTACAATTTTTTTAGATAAAGATCATAGTTTAAGGGTCTCTTTCTTAATAACATAAAATTTAAAGAAATTATTTGCTTTGGCTCAATGAACTATCCGTTAAGGTATTTTAAGCATCATTGTCATAGATAAAATATACTGACATAAAATATTTTGACATGTATAAACTTAATTACATTTCATAGACTTAACCAGGTTTGATTCCTATCAAAACCCATTACCACCATAAACGAAACAACAAAAATAAATTTCTAAAGCTACCAATAGCTAGTTAATCATGATGAGCTGGTCACCTCCCCAAGTGTCATCATGAGCTTCAACAACATTCTAGACTCGATCATTCTCCATCACCTCAAGGCCTTGGCATACCATCAATTGCATACAAGAGTGAGCCTTCAAAATGAAACCCATCTACAAAATTGCTTCCTTTGATGCCCCTAGCAAGGAAATTTTTCAAGTTTTTCTGTCTCTTTTGGCAAGCCCCTTGCGCCTTGACTATGCCCTTATTATCTTCCCACCATGAAGGTGCCTAAAAGTGACCATGAGCAAAGCCACGAAGCAACCATTTAATCACATGTAGCCTCCCAGACAACCTACACAAAGTTCTCCACTTTGCTAGCTGAGGGAGAGGGACTAACATTTATTCTCTCTCCCTCTCTTCCCCAGAACACAATGCATCCAATTGTTTGAAAAAATTTATGAGGGTAACAAATATTTCCTCTAGATCCCTAAAAATGACAATGGTACTAATGCATTCATTCATTGTAAAAATGTTATTAAAAAAAAATTCACCATTTTTTGAAATTTTTAAAAACTATAGTCTCACCCTTCCTATTCAGCATATCCAGTGTGTATATGCTTGTGTCATCCTTCATGTCACTAAAAAATATTATTTAAGCAATTAGATTCTGTAATAATATATTATTATTATTATTATTATTATTATTATTATTATTATTATTATAATAATACACTGATTTTTTCAAGCAAGGAACCAACTGGTTGGGAGCAATCATGATTGACTAGAACCTTTTCTTTTGACTCATTAAAATATGAATCTAAGTGTTAACAAAGGCCTTTACCTCTTACTATTTTCTTAAATTTGATATCAACATCATATTCCATAATCTTAGTGATCCACCCTACTCTCTTCTCACTAAGGTCTCTACTCAATAGAAAGTCCTTGGTACTAGGATGAGAAACCATAACATGAATTTTATTTTTTAAAACCATATGCTTGAACTTATTTAATCCCCTTACAAAAACAAATATTTGTTTCTCCATAAAGGTGTACTTGACTTCATAATATTCTAAACCTTGACTAAAGAATGAAATAGGTTGCTCTACACTCTCATCATTCTTTTGCATTAACATGGCTAATATAGTATAAAGGTTAGAAAATAAATACAACATGAAGTATTTATTAAAATCAAGATTCACAATAGTAGGATCTTCTATAATTTCCTGCTTTATGACTTCAAAAATACTCTTACCTTCCTTAGTCCACAAAAGACCTAATTTTTTCAAAGCATGGCTATGGTATGTTTGACCAAAGATACAAACCCAGGTATTAACCTCCTTATAAAATTTATCTTGCCTAAGAAACTTTGGAGACCTTTCTTATGTAAGGGAAATTATAGGACAATAATGTCCTCTATCCTTTAGAGATCAATATCCAAACTTTGTTTGGAAATAATGTGTCTTAAGAACATAATTTAATGAACAACAAAGATGCATTTCTTTGGATTAAGAGAAAATACATGTTGCATGAATATTTCAAACACTTATCTAAAGTGTTTCATATGCTCATTATAATCTTTAGGAAAAATTATTATATCATCTAGATAAACCAATAAAATCTCATCAATCAAACCTTTGAAGGTCATGTCCATTGCTCTTCGAAAGGTAACACCAACATTTGAAAAATCAAATGCCATATTCCTATAAGAAAAATTAACACATTTAATGGTAAATGTTATCTTAAACTGATCATCTTCATTGACTCGAATCTAATTATACCCTGAATATCCAGCTAGAAGAGAGAAATGTTGTGAACCTGAAACAATATGCAAAATCTGCTCCATTGAGGGTAAAGGATAATTATCTTTGAGTGACACCCTATTAAGTTGCCTAAATTACACACAAAGTCTTATCTCCCCATTATTATTCATAATATGCACAAGATTTTCTACCCATGTTGAATGCTTGATAGGAAAGGTTATTTCAGATTCAAGGAGTTTAGTGAGCTCTAACCTCATGAGTTGCTTAACCTTAGGATGAATGGGTCTTTGTTTCTATCTGATTGATTTAACTATAGATTCTAACTCAATAGTATGGTTTTCTAGTCTAAGATCAAACCCTTTTAGGTCCTTATACTACTAAGCAAAGATGTCATGAAACTCTTCACACAAATCAGTGAATTCTTGCTTCTCTAAAGTAAAACATACCTTACCTAGTTTGAGGAGTTTGTCCTTAAAGATAAAGACCCTTTCATAGTTCTTTTCTTTTATAGACATACTCACCTTTTACTATTTCTATTGATAATTATCATTGAATATAATTTCTAAGATCACCAAACCCTTACATATCTTATTGGTTAGTTGTTGTATAATCTAATCAACCAATTCTTCTTAGAGCTTATTTTGATTCCTTTAAGGAAACTCAACCTCATTTTATAGGAAGCATGCAATGTGTCTATCACTATCAAAAACTCACTAAGACACTTAATTATCAGGTACAAAATGTCTGATTATGATCTTAATGTGAGACTATTTTCCCTCCTCTTTTATGGCAGTTGGAGTATCAAATTGAGCTCTTATAGCAGCTAGTATGTCAGCATGAGTATTCTGTTCCCTTCAGACTGATTATATATTGAATGCATTGAAGTATTCAATAAAATACCATACCCTATGCTTGTATGACATAATCATAGGGTTCTTTGTATAGACCACATTCCTCACCTAATGTACAAAAAATTCACTCTCTCTATATACTTACAAGTTCTTGATTCCTTTTCTCTTTGCCCATTGAAGGCCATGGATCAAACATTCATACTTAGCCACATTATATGTACAACTAAAATGAAATATATTTGAATCATAATAATATTTTTTAGCTATGGATAACAACATAACACCAACTCCTACACTAACTTTACTTCTTGAACCATTAGAAAACATCTTCCACATCTCATCATCTTCACACTCTTCCTTGGCAATTATAGGTCTTGGTACTCCTTCTTCATGTATACAATACACACCTAAATCTGTTTCCTTAGAAAAATCATTAAGGATCATCTTCATAAGTGTTATTTCCATATTCATCAAGAAATAAATGAGGAATAACCTCAAGTTTGGAATATATGCCATCATCTACAATAGAGTCATTTTCTTCATGGGCCACACAATTCAAATTTTAAGTTGTCTCAATGTAAGGTTCAATATGAAACCTTGAAAAATATTTTGTCCTAATTATAACCCTAGCCCCATACCTTATTCTGAAGGCCAAGTAGGACTAGTCAGTTGAGAGGTAGCCACCTATCTTGGCTATGAAGTCCCTTGATAAGAAGATTGAAAAGTGGGCTAGGAGATCAACAATAACTATGTCGCCAAGATATGAAAACTTGGGAAATCATGCAAGAAAATATTTAAGTTTTTTTTTATCATTCCCATTGTTTTGGTAGGTGTAGCATACAATTTAAGGACTATTTTACTATGAGGATCATACTTCAAATGCAAGTTATCAGTGACCACGTTGGGCATGACTAAAGTTAAAGTTCCACTATCTACTATGCATTTATGAAAAAGCTTGTAACCTATTATGAGAGTGAGATAGAATGGAGGAGGTTTCTCAGTTCTAGTGGATTGTTCAGCAATGGTATTAGGGATAATTTCAAGGAAAACATGACTTTGACTTTGATTAAAAGGAGGGACACTAGTAGAGATAACAAATAACTTATTTTTTAGGAGCTCTTTCTGACCAGGCATATGTAGAACATCTCAAATGGAAATGGATGCTTTAGTACTCTTTAATGAATCTATAATGTTTAAATAATCCATACCTACTTTATCTTGGATTTTTGGAGGCAAGGAAGTTCTTAGAGCCTAAGGAGTTTGAGTGCCTTGAACAATCCTTCCAACATTCTTATTTGGAAGATGTGCAGTATTATTTGAAGTTGTTAAACCTACAACCATACCTTGTTTCTTCATATAAGGATTGAATGATCCTGTAGACACATTAATATCACCACCTAAATCCTTTCCCTTAGCTCTAGTTTTTTCTGTAACCAATTTTACTTGGTTAATCATAAAAGTATCCTCAACTAGGAAGTTGGTGAAGATCTCTTTTTGAGGCAACTCACCTTCACTTTTATGCATCATCACTTCATCTTTGACCAATAAGAGGGGAGTATCCTCTACTTGAGAAAAAAAAACTACTCCTTACCTTTATTAGAATCCATAAATTGGCCTTATTTCCAAATATTTTGTTGCACTAAATTATTGTACATAGGTATCATCTCCCTTGCATTGGTAGTAGAGTTAAGATTGTATGCATTTGTAGGCCTATTGGGAATATGTTTCCATTGGCCTCTTCCTCTTTCAAATTATTGACCATAATATTTTTGATAAGGGTAAGGATTTTGATAGTCACCTTGTTGCATATTAAATCTTCCAATTCTATCTTCCAACCATTGAATATATGCATCTTTATCCATGGCATTATCTACCTTCTTAAGATCATATTTAGGATTGGTACTGGAATTAAGAGTTTGAGCCACATCTGAAGCATTAGAAAAATCATGAGATAATGGAGGCCTAGACACTTTAGGTGGCAATCTTCCAGCTTGAATGAGATTATTTTGAGATTTCATAGAAAGATCATATGCTTCAGGGAGGGTGGAACCACCCATGTATTGAAGAATGATATCAATTTTAGTTTCAATAGATCCCAAATAGGTTAGGAACACAAATCTGAGAGGTGACCTCATAGGACGAAGTAGTCTATTCCAAGTCTTTTGAAACCTCTTGTTAAAATCATGCATTATTTATTTTGATCCTATTT
The DNA here is from genome assembly GCA_037957365.1 of Torreya grandis. Classification (NCBI taxonomy): domain Eukaryota; kingdom Viridiplantae; phylum Streptophyta; class Pinopsida; order Cupressales; family Taxaceae; genus Torreya; species Torreya grandis. The sequence continues at coordinate 2,164,978 of JARHVA010000006.1, read as the reverse complement.
AGATCACATTAATTTGATGTATGAGAGAGGCATAGTCTCTCTCATTTAAAAATATTGAGGTCAACAACACTCCAAATTCATCCCATGATGTGATGCATCCAACTTCTAGATTCCTATACCAATCAAGAGCCTTCCCTCTAAGGGATATGGCAAGGAGTCCAATGGAAATGTTTTATTAAGTGATATTATGGAAGATAAAAAAGTTAGAGACATATCCAATGTGCTCACTGGTTGTAACATGACTCTCACCATTGAATATAGGCACATCTTTTATGGAATTAAGAGGAATGATATCGTATCCTTGAAGGTGAACTAGATTTTTTGTATTAAAGATATGAAAATCATGAGGTCTAGTAATTTTTCCTTTAATTTCTTCAATTTATTCAACTTGTTCACTCTGTTGACTTCCCTCACTAGAAAAATCAACTTGATCTTCAAAGTGAAAATTAGGAGGAGGATATTAAACTCTAAGTGAAAGTTCAGGTTGAAGGATTGGGTCAATGGGATTGAGAACTCCTTTAAATGATGATCTAATGAGAACCATGAATTATGAGATAATGTTTATAAAAAGAAAGGGATTTGAAATAGATTTATCTATATGAAGTTTCCAAATGCTGAGTAGCACACCCATTTATAGCTGATGTTATCAAGACCAACATTAACTTTGATAAGTTGTCTTGAAGACAGGTCCCACCAGATATCCAAGAACTATTGTCACCAAATCTTGCACCCTCGAATAAGTTGTTTAAGGTTCTTCTACATTTAGGCAATGTTGGAACCTTTCCATGTATGTGGGTGTATCTATATTGGAAATGAGCCTCTAGGTTTAAGGGTTAGCTCCCTAAATGTATCTTGAAATGATCTTATTTATGATAACTGATTACTTATGGCGAAAAGAGTTATGGATTGAAACAATTGAACCTAATCTAAAGGAGGTGATAAATCATATAGTCTTCCCTAAGACTTTTTACCTCTTTCATAAAGAGATAATGTCTACAACACTAGCCTAAGAGTCCTAGAATGCACTAGCATCAATGTTTCAATATGAAGGTAGAGTGCATGAAAAATATCTAAGGTGAATGAAACTATAGCTTGATAATAGATAGTGAATTTCATTGCACATTTAAAATAGATTCATACATGAAACATTTCACATCACCTATTAGACTGAAAAAACTTTCATCAAATATGGGGGGATTAAGAAAAATCAAGGATATATAGATATCACTTAACTATTCACTATAGATCTCTTCACACATTTTGACAATATGATGTATGAACTTGAACCAAATTTCATTTATTATTCTAAGGCAAATTAAAATGTCAAAACTAGCAGGGTTTCACCATACATGGGGTGGTATTATATTAGTAAGGCCAAAATGGCATCTACTTGTAGAACTTTAGAAACAGGCGAAAATATTAAAATTCACATTTCACTCAAAAATATGTCAAAATGATAGGAGGAGTTACACTTGTATGAATAATAATTAATAAATAGACCATGGAAGGTCTAATGGGACAACTGAATCTCAAAACTAAAATTTCTTGAAATGTGGTACAAAGCTCCCTTTGCTAGGCACAAGAAATGGCCTTTCATCATGGATTATCTCGTGAGCATTTGAAACTGAATTAGAGAGAGTCCACACATATGTATTATCTGAAAGAGGTTGAAAAATAGTATGATAGTCATAATATGTTCTCCTAATTACTAGCTATCTTATAGACACTTGTATTCACCATCTATAGTCATTCATTGACTCCCTAGACTTCATTCTTTACATCTGGTAGTCACTGTTCATCTTAGACCTCAATTGAGCTTTCATGGTGACACATGAGTTTGAAGAGATCTCTTTGCTACAAAAATATTTTATCTTACATAGTTGCCCATATGGAATTTCCCTACCACGTTGCTCATTTTATTCTAAACTATGTATGGAATAGCTACTTGATCTGATCAAAAATGGCTCTTTGGTTCGATAATTATTTATCAAAAACCAACTCAAACCAATCACATTGTTCAAACCTATATTTATTCTCATTGTTCTTGTGATCCTTGCTATCAGATCATAACTTTTTAACCTCCTACATGCCATATGATCAAGATGTATGAAGGAATGTTGGTCTTCAATTTTCTATCATGAAGATCCTTTGACATGTTAACTTTCACTCACATTATTAGATCAAGATGTACAAGTAATCGCTAGTTGTAGATATCATGGGTACCACTTTATTTTCAGTTAATACACACCATTCAATCATTGGTACAATTGAACATTGATCGTTGATCCATATTGGACCCACCATATCATCAGTCAAGTTCGTACCATTGAATCTCTAGTTATCAAACTTGCACCATTGGATATTGTCCAACCTATATCTTTCTAACGGATTTTAACCTAGGGATGTTTTGACCTATTTTAACCGAGTTCAAACCATTAGATCTAAGTGTTAGTATGCAAGCTAATATGGACCATTAGATATTGATCAACTTTAAACCCTTTAAGGACCTTTTGAATATAAATGACTACTTTAAGAAGCTCAAACTTGATGCTTACATGAATGTTTTACTCTCTTTGAATCTTCATAAATTGAGTTAGAGAACTCATGTGAGCTTGAAATTTGTAGAGCGTGTTCCTTACATGAATATCTCTATGGTGCTACAAAATTTTGGCTTGTGAAGCTTTCTGAATGAACTTGTTAAATGCACAAGTGAGCTAGTCTATTCATTTTTTAATGACATCTTGGTGACAGTCTGGTTCACTTAGGTTTGTGCTTGAACTATTGCTTGATCTTTGAAATATCAAAAGAACTTCTTAAGGCCTGTGAAAACTATTTCCATGATCATAACTATTTGGACACCTTGAAAACCTATCACTTGCATATATGACATTAAAATGAGCCCTAAGACACCAAACGGCACAATGACTAAGCTAGATTATGACCATAACTAGAATAACATATGATATGACATAAAATTAACTAAAACATACCCTATGACATTATAAAAATCCCCTATATGAGATCCTAACTATAGGGGTTGATCCATTTTGACCTGTGGTAGAAATGGTCAACATTCTTAGTGATTTTAGCATAGCATGTCATGTGAAGTGTTTTCAAATATATGAGTCTATTTTAAGTGTATAATGAAATTTAGTATCTATTATTGAGCTATAGTTTCATTCACCTTAGATAGTTTTCATGCACCACACCTTCATAGTAAAACACTAATTCTAGTGCATTTTAGGACTCTTAGGTCAGTGTTGTGGACATTTATTTTTTGTGTAATAGGTACGATAGTCTTGTGGAAAAAAATTTAGTGTATCACCTCCTTTATAGTAGGTTCAATTATTTTAATACCTAACTCTTTTACCTATAAGTAATTAGTTAATCATAGATAAGAGCATTTCAAGATATATTCAAGGATCTAGCCCTTAAACCTAGAAGCAGATTTCCAATATAAGTACACCCACATACCTGAAAATGTTCTCATGTTTCCCAAATATGAAATAAGATTGAACAACTTCTTCTAGGGTGCAATATTTAGTGGTAACATGACACTAAAAATGTTTTTACTTTTGAGAAATAAGAATTTCTAACATAACATGTAATCATACAAAATATTCCACTATTTATTCAAGTTGAACTACAAACTAAAAGATTCAAATGAGTATTGATTGATGTTGGTTATGGATTTGACATTTTTAGTAGGCCTTTCTTACAAAAATTGAGTATTAACATTCAAAGATATAATAATTAAATCAAAATATTAAAGCTTTTGATGAATATGAATGATAATTACTTGGAATTATATGTTTGAATGTAAGATCGGGAACTAAAATAATGTTTAATTTATTTCATGTTATGCACAATCATCTACATTATAATCTAATACTGGGTTGAGTTTGAATACATATGATGATATCATTACCATCTGAATTACATAGGTGCCTTAAATTCATGCATTAAGGGTACTCCTAAATATCATGTGGATGATAACCCTGTAAGATATCATTAAGGCATCTCAATAAAATATAGATGACCCAATATTAGATATCACCCTCTTTCCCAAGTCATCCCTTGTGACAACATATACATATAAAATTAGAGTCAAGTACTAACAACAACCAAACAAAATAATGAAGATTACAAATAGACCAAAAAGAGTTACATTAAACATAAAAATAACTTAAGAGATTGAAAATAACACAAAGGTAGAAATATAACTCCAAAAGCTACAAGAGGAATACAAAATATTACAAAATAAAAATCACAAAAATAGTGGCTATAAAGTCAAAATATGAAAATAGAACAAAAGGGAAAAAAAGATTCTAAGTGGAGAAACAAAAGTTGTATAGGGCACCCAAAAAAATAAAGTATCAAAAAATAGCATCAACACAACTTGGATCAATCAAATCTTATTTCTAAACTCTCTTTATTGGTAAATTGGTAAGTTCAATATGGCAATGTTTAAGATTATTTTGATAGTAATGATGATGAAACCAACATGGTTAAAATGATATATGATCAACTATACAACCTAAATTTCAACCCTCAAATAAAAATTTATCTCTTAGATTATTCATAACCAATGGTCGAGGGGTATACCATGATGATTCAAAATCAATAGCCAAACATCATCCAGACACAAAGACTAAACCTCTTTTAGGTATTTCTAAATGTGATAATGTGAACACTTGTTGCATTAGTAGATCCCATATGGCATTTGTTATAAATTTAGTGAATAATTTTTAGGGTAGACCATTAGACATTCCATTCTAGGCTCTTTTTTATATTCTTTATCTTGGCGAAGACCAGAGCTACATAGAAAAGTTAAAAACCAGATAATATATTTCAAACATATTAATATTATATTATCTATATTATTTCATATAGAAGATTAAAAACATATAGGAAATGAGTTCCTTATATTCAAGATGGTTAAATCCCTATAATCTCTCAACTAAATAATCTCTCGACTAAGCGAACCCTATATATGAATATATTTTTAATAAAAATATATTCAAGTAACTACCAAATAACTAAAACAAATCACCCCATATATTATTGTTATACATAATAATGTGAACACACCTCAACATTCACCCCCTTATGAACATTATTAATCATTATCCACACCCCCTTAATGTGAGCATGCGGAGAATATACATCTTCAAGAATTGGCTCTAATAGAATTGTATCCCAATGCATAGTTTTAGGTCTACATACTAATATCAAAATATTTTTATCTAGATCTTAGTGCACATTACCATCACTATGTGAAGAATGCATCCTGCATTTACACCATGTGAATGCAATGGGTGTTTCACTAGCCAATCATCTCCATAAAGAAACAAGGTAGTGACAGGATTTATATAGTTAGAGGATTTTTTTATTTAACTACCCTCTTATACAACTATTTCAACATTCCATTATATCTACACTTTCCCTTTTTATCTAAATATCAATGGATTTCGAAACTAGTATCGGAAAATGAAATATCACGAGGAATAAATCCTCATTGTCATCTTTTGTAGCCTCTATTAATTTTTGTTGCCACTCAAACAATAAAATCATAGATAATTGTCACTACCACTAAATAATTTTGGCAATAGCTAATTTGGTGAAAAAGTATACCACACTGAAAAAAGAAAAAATTACATCATGATGTAAATAACACACAACTAAAAAATACGCCACTAAAGCAGAAATTCGCTGTCACTAGTGGCTAACAAGAGGATCTAGAACCTCCATCCTCTATTTTCTCCATCCTTTAGTATAGGGAGCTACATACTTTCTTTGTAAGTGCTTGATGTATTCTTGTGAAGTAATGCATTGATTATTTCATGGTTGGACATCCTCTCATTCGGTGTCTGCCTCATATCCAGCTTCAAAATTCCTACAAATTTTGAAGTCTTGATTTTGCATATTTTTTAGATTAGTTTCCATCGAAAGTGTGTTGATTACATTTCTGACACAAGATTTTGACTCTTTACTCATTTTTTATTTTGAGAATATGACTAAATGATAATGATGACTTCTTAAATTTTTTAGTGACATATATTTACTATGGACCCAAAACAAAATATTGACACTTTGAATTTTTATGACTTGACTCTTTTAATGACATAACCTACTTAATACAAAAACTACTAAATTATTACCTTTTATGGACATTGACCTATTTGACATAAATATGAGACTTTAATAATATTAATATCTATTTTCAATACAACAAAAAGATATTACTAAAAATTTAACCTATTAAGATTAACAATGAAAACTATTGACTCTATATTGATTTAGTTCTAAACAACGATGATAACTAAATTCTATGACTTGACACCTAAAACTTTGATAAGAGTTTAGGACATTAAAAATAAATACTTTAAAACTCTCACTATAAAATCAAACATAGCAAAAATCAAGGAAGCCATGCATGGGCTGAGAAAGATGGGTTGAGCTCGGTCCTTGTTGGACTTGTAGTCCTCATTTCATTTAGCAATAGAAAGTAATGTTTTCATAGAGGGCAAGCAAGGATTTTTTACAACCACTTGTCAATACATATATGATAGCATTTACAAATACAAGCAAAGAGGAAATAGATGTTTATAGAATTTATGTGTCACCTATCATCTGTTAGGTAGTGTAATATGTTTTACTGGCTTGGACAAAGAACCATGTAAAATATTCACTTTCCTTGGTATGATTTGTATTTTCCTTTCACTAAATCTTTTCCTCTTTGCTTCACATAAAAGATCAATCCTCCAAGACACAAGTTTAAATAAATCAAAACAGTAGGCGAATTTGCATGATGAGAGCCACCATGACTTTTGATGTGCTTCATTCAATTCTTGGATTTAAAAGGTAGAATAATAGAAGTACAAAAATATAAGCCAACAATTTGAATCACTTTAACAAAGTACTGTTCATAAAGGCTACGCTCAGAACTATGGAATAGAATTTAAAAAAATGATACGTTGAACTCCTTCGGTCGATAAATCTCCTCATTTTCTATTGATTTGACCCAAAAAATTACTATTTCTGCACTAAATTTTAATAAAACAAATTCCACAATTGGAGAAACAAAACCTTAAAAAGGTTTCCCCAATCTTGCTTCAAAATTTCATTATAGGCACAAGATTAATAAATCTCTGATACCAGATCTTAGGGAAGATTAGAGCCGCACAAAGAAAGCTAAACACTAGATAATATATTTTAAACATAATAATATTAAAGTGTCTATATTATTTCATATGAAAGATTCAAAATATATAGGGAATGAGTTTCTTATATTCAGGATGGTGAAGTCCCTATAATCTCTCAAGCAAATAATCTCCCAACTCGCCAAACACTATATACAAAAATATTATTACTAAAAATATATTTGAGTAACTACCAAATAGTTAAAACAAATCACCCCATATATTATAATAATAATAATAATAATAATAATAATAATAATAATAATAATAATAATAATAATAATAATAATAAACAACTATTAACGCATTATTTTTTATCGAACAATAATTACATTATTACAAATTAATAATGTGAACACACCTCAAAACTTCATACTCTTGGTGCTTAAAAATTAGAGATGATTTAAACTATGCTATTAGAAATTAAAATTCTCAGTTTTCCTATTGTAATTATATCATTGCATTTCACAATGAGGCAGTTTTTGATTTGTAAGCAATGATAGTTTCTACAACTCTTAGTCCCCAAATGTTTATCAAAACATTCTCCATTGAAGTTCAGGAGGTCATTTTGAGTTATACTATGATTATTTTAAAATAATTATATAAATATTGATCTTTTTAATTTAAAAAAATATTTGGTTCTTTCTTACATAAAAAACTAAATGAAACAATTGCCAAAAGAAATACTATAATTAGGGGTTGTCAACCTATTGAGGCCATGGCAGACATAGACATGGAGGTAAATACATAATAATTTCTACAAGTGCCCTTGTAGCCATTAGTAAGAAGAAAATGCATGTGGAATTCTATTGTAGTTACATAGCAACATTACACTCATGTTGTGGGTATAGCTTCATAAACAATCTTACCTTCTATTGAATTAACAAAAATGCTAATTTTATCATTGTAATATTTTAATCCTCTATTACATATAGAGTAGCACAATCTATAATGCAAACACCAAAGGGTCTAGCAGACCTTCCATAATTCAGATGCAACAATAAGAGAAATTTGCACTAAATTAAACTAAATTTTTCATTTTTAGTATATGGTAATTTAATATTCTCTTTATTTTATTTTTTATTTTTATGATTTTTAGTTCAATTTTAAGGGCATTCTCCTTCTCAAAGGATAAATTTCATATCACCACCACAACCACTTCACCCAACCCTGTAAATAGTGTAAAAATGAAATGTTTGTTTAGGCAAGTATAGAGTGGTGGCATTGTTCAATAACAACTTCTAATTTTCCAAAATTTTCACTTGGTGGTCTACCCAGTGTAATGAGAACAACAATTCTTCATAATATTGATTTGGATTAACAGATTTTGGGGATTGATAGTAGCACACCCATGGGTTTTCTTAACCCTCATAATATGATATAGGGATCTCCTCCCACTGAGCCTTTACAGTGAACTCGTACACCCAACTCTCCACCCAGCATCAACAAAGGCAATCATGTTAAGGAGATTCCACTAACAGACGATAATTATACTTTTTTTAATTTGTCATTTATTGACAGAGAATACTAAGGCCTATGTTACTAGTTTTTTTATTGATAACCTTGATGATTTAAGAACATGGGAGTATTGGGAAAAAGTATTGATTCAAGATATAAATGCATGTTTTTGAAACCACAATCAATGTTAGGTTGTGGAGCTAAAAGCTTCACCAGGATGCAAACAGTAAGAGTTAAGGAGGTTACAGAGTGTTTGCTGAGTGTTACAGACACTGGCATTGGTCAGGCCAACCGACGTCGGCATGGTACAGACAGAAAGAAACTAACGTCGATCAGAAGTCGACCGGCATCAGCACCCCCAGGCAGACAGGGACCGACATCGGTCACCTGTGTGGTTCGAACTATGAATGTTACAGGCAGTTAGCTAACGAACCAAGTGTTTGCATGTCAAGAGCCAAATTTAGACTAGAAGCTGTGGATCTAATTATTGTAATTACGTGTCTAATTATTGTTTGCATGAGATCTATTTAAGAGACTCATTGGTTGTATTGTAATGAAGTGCTAGAGAGTAAGAGAAAAATAAGCTCCTTCAGAGAGAGGAGAGCAATGGTGTGTTCCTCCTAGTGCCACAGTACCAAGTGTGGGTGCTAGTTTGGAGAATCAGAAGGGTTCTTCGTATATGTATGATCTTGGTCAGCAGGTGTGCATGGCTTCTTTTGGAGATCTACAATGGTGAGTAAGGTCTAGTGATTTGAAGGTAGCAGCAGAGAGCAGGAGATCTACTTGGAGTATGGTTGTGTACTTGGTGTACTGGCAGCATTGTTTCTAACTGGTGGAGGTGAACATCAATTCTATATTGGAGTTGATTTTTGGGACCGAGAGAGAGAGGGAAGAAGGTCTTGAGGTGTGGCGAGCCTTTGAGGTGGAAGAAGAAGTGGCATCTTCTTTATTGTTTTTTCTTCTGAGTGATTATTAATACAATTGTGTATTGTCTCTCATATTCCAGTGTTGTTTCATATTTCTAGTTACTTATTCATTCTGGTTAAATTCTATGTTTAGTTGCTAATACAAGAAGTAATCATATGTGCTCTAATTGGTGGAGCAAGATCTTATCAAGTGGTATTAGAGCCAGGTTGGGTTGACTAATAGGTGGTTCAGATTTGGTAGTGTTTTTTGATTACAGGTCACTCTCAGAGGCTTCAGATTGAGTGGGAGTATAGCAATGGCAAAAGAAAGTAAGCTACGAATGGAGAAACTGAATAGCACGAATGGTCTGATTGATGGAAAGAAAGAGTAGGGAAAAGGAGATTGTTGGTTGGTAGAAGATCAGTATGTAGAAGCAGATGTTGCAGGTGATGTTGCACAGGTTGCTCTGGATAAAGTAGAATTTTTGTTTACATATTCTTTTGCCTCTTTCCATGCAGCCCGAAATAGAGCATCTTTTCATGGGTATGTCTTTGGAGACTCTGGAGAGATTTATTTAGGGGTTGGTGAGCCTTGTCAGATTATTGATGAAGGGGAAGTGAAGCTGAAATTGTAGAAAGATAACACATAGGTGTTGAAGGAGGTCATGCAGGGCCTAGTCTTGGAGATGAGTCTAATTTCTTCAAGAAATTTGGGTGATGGGAGATGCACAGTAACTCTCACAACGGATGCACTTGAATTAGATGGTGGTAAGAAAGTAGGTATCCTTTATCTATCTACTTATATTACTGATTCACCTTCTGTTATAGAGATGTGGCTTTGTAGGCTTGGTCACATATGTAGGAGGGGAATGCATGTTCTTAAGCAGAAGACAGATGTTTTTGACAAACTTAAAAACTGGAAAGCCTTGGTGTTCATGGAAGAGATGGCAGACAGAGATTAGTTGAGGGGACTAAATTATTCTGAGCAGGGCTGTGTTGATTTGAACAGAGTTTTGATCCAAAAGGAGCTTGCGGGTAAAAAAGTCATCACTCACAGGCGAATACAGGTACCAGCATCGGTCACTCAAGAACTGACGTCGACAGTAGGTACACTGGCGTCAGTCAGAGAACTGACGTCGGTAGACAGGGTCAGTCGCAGGTAACCAACGTCAGTCGGTTGCAGATTGGGAGATGGCCGAGATCGGTCATTGGAATGGATGGTGGGCAGACAGCAAGCTGTCAAGGAGTCTCAAATGCCCATATGGAGGTCAAAAAGGGTAAGTGAACCTCATATTCAGTGTTCACCTTCTTTATATTGCTTACTAATGGTCAAAAACTAGGAAGATGTGAAGAGGTAATGCAGGTAGAATCCAGAAACAGTGGGAGCTTGGCATGGATGAGGAGTGTGAGTACTTGGAGAAGAACCAAATAGGTATTTGTTGGTGGAGTTGTCAGCTGGAAGAAAGCACTGAGAGACGGATGGATTCCCAAGTTAAAGAAGAGAGTGGATGGATATGTGAGATGGAAGGCCAAGGTATATGGTCTTAAGGAAGCTGCAGGACAGTGGTACAGGTTTTGACAGGTGGATGACAAAGCAAGGCTTTAGTCAATGTCAGTGTAACTATTGTGTTTGTCTTACCAGGTGGATGATGAGTCGCGACATTATTAAGTTACTGTATGTGGGCGATTTGCTAGCAGGTTTTGTACATATAGGGATTTGTTGAGCTAAGGGTAAGGTTAGTTCAGAGGTATGTCATGGAGAATTTAGGAGTAGCGAAATTCTTTGGCATAAGAGACATGGAGATTTTGTCTCCAGTGGGAGCTGATGTGAAGATGGTGTTGGCGGGGTTCAAGATGTAGGATGCAGGATCGAAAAGCACACCAAGGGCTGGACAGTTCAAGCTTAGCTTAGAATAGAGTTTGAAATCACATGAGGTCTAGTGTAGAATTGAGTTTTCCCAAGCAGTGGGAGTTGTCAGAAAGTATGGAGCCAATTCGGGGAAGGAGTATTGGAGGGCAGTTCAGTGGATTCTCAGGTATCTGAGAGGGACTAGCAGCAGGAATTCTTGTCATGCAGGGTCAAGGTATTCACTACATGGAGTTGTAAGTTCAGATGTGGTAGGTTACTTGGATGACAGGTGTAGCATCACAAGTTGTGTGGTGGTTGGTCTTCAGGGTTGAGCTTGAAGAGGGATACAAGCCAGGAAATAGATTAGATGGGGTACAGATACAGGTACAGGTATAGCTATTTATCTCCAAGTGGGAGATTGTTAGGTTGTGGAGCTAAAAGTTTCACTAGGATGCAAACAGGAGGAGTTAAGAAGGTTACAGAGTGTTTGCTGAGTGTTACAGACACCAGCATCAGTCAGGCCAACTGATGTCGACATGGTACAGACAGAAGGCAATCGACATTGGTCAGAAGTCAGTTGGCATCGGCACCCCCAGGTAGATAGGGACCGATGTCGGTCACCTATGTGGTTCGAATTGTGAATGTTACGGGCAGTTAGCTAACGAACCAAGTGTTTGCATGTCAAGAGCCAAATTTAGACTAGAAGCTGCAGATCTAATTATTGTAATTAGGTGTCTAATTATTGTTTGCATGAGATCTATTTAAGAGACTCATTGGTTGTATTGTAATGAAGTGCTAGAGAGTAAGAGAGCAAAATAAGCTCCTTCAAAGAGAGGAGAGCAATGGTGTGTTCCCCCTAGTGCCATAGTACCAAGTGTGGGTGCTAGTTTGGAGAATCAGAAGGGTTCTTCGTATATGTATGATCTTGGTCAGCAGGTATGCATGGATTCTTTTGGAGATCTACAATGGTGAGTAAGGTCTAGTGATTTGCAGGTAGCAGCAGAGAGCAGGAGATCTACTTGGAGTACGGTTGTGTACTTAGTGTACTGGCAGCGTTGTTTCTGACTGGTGGAGGTGAACATCAATTCTATATTGGAGTTGATTGTTGGGACCGAGAGAGAGAGGGAAGAAGGTCTTGAGGTGTGGCGAGCTTTTGAGGTGGAAGAAGAAGTGGCATCTTCTTTATTGTATTTTCTTCTAAGTGATTATTAATACAATTGTGTATTGTCTCTCATATCCTATGTTGTTTCATATTTCTAGTTATTCATTCTGGTTAAATTTCGTGTTTAGTTGCTAATACAAGAAGTAATCATATGTGCTCTAATTGGTGGAGCAAGATCCCATCACCTGTAAATAGTGTAAAAATGAAATGTTTGTTTAGGCAAGTATAGAGTGGTGGCATTGTTCAATAACAACTTCTAATTTTCAAAAAAATTTACTTGGTGGTCTACCCAGTGTAATGGGAACAACAATTCTTCATAATATTGATTTGGATTAATAGATTTTGGGGATTGATAGTAGCACACCCATGGGTTTTCTTAACCCTCATAATATGATATAGGGATCTCCTCCCACTGAGCCTTTACAGTGAACTCGTACACCCAACTCTCCACCCAGCATCAACGAAGGCAATCATGTTAAGGAGATTCCACTAACAGACGATAATTATACTTTTTTTTAATTTGTCATTTATTGACAGAGAATACTAAGGCCTATGTTACTAATTTTTTTATTGATAACCTTGATGATTTAAGAACATGGGAGTATCGGGCAAAAGTATTGATTCAAGATATAAATGCATGTTTTTGAAACCACAATCAATGTAGTCAATTGTACTCAATGGTTGAACATCAGTCGACAAAAAATGATGTTTTATTCAACCAAGTAGTTTTTCAAAGTGTTGTAGTGAGTAATAGCTTTAATGATTTTGTTCGTGATATAATTTTAAACAAGATTGAGAACTTAAATGTAGAAGTGCAAGCATATTATAACAAATGGGCAAAGAACAAAAGCCTTGTAGATCTTGTAAATGCTAATAAAGAAAAATATGCGATTACTTTCTCTTTATTATTTTTTGTAATTAAAATTTTTATTAATTATTTTAACTAATTAATTATTGTTTATTCATTTGTAGTCAAAATATACAAATTGGAAGAACCTTAATCATGTGTAGTAAAAAAAAATTAACAATCTAACATAATTGTAAATTATAATTTCAATCAACATCCCTTCTAAAATTATTGTTCCTGTAAATAATTTTGGAAAATCCTTATTAATATTCTAAATTATCATGGAGACAATTGTATTTGACACAAGCACATACACATAAGTCATTTTAATTAATATTTTATTATTAAAGGTAAAGGTGGGTTTTCAAAGTGCCCACCCCCTTTTATAGAAAGATTGAGATATAATATTTATTGCGTTATTTCATAAGAAATTACTTATAGATATGATTTAATTTGCATGGTGTGAATATTGCAACCAACTGGTCTGCATTTTGTAGTATGATTCCAAACTTTCTACTCATATCTAACATTTTTTGACTTTGTGCCAACAATAACCCCAAACATATTCTCCTCCCTGATCCAAATAAAATCAGTTTAAAATTTTGTCCCTTATAATCCACCTTTGACTCTAAAAATCTATATCAAAAGAAACTTTCAAGGTCCTTCCATTATATCCACAACAGATGCCTAGAATGAATCTCTGTAGATAGTTTTTATCATGGTGTTGACCTGAACACTCTAGAAATGCTAAAAGGCATCGAGGCACTTCAGGTAGAAGAGCTCTGTGGTGCAGATGCATCTGAGAGTGCCCAAGCATGACACGGAGTCCCACTAGATGAAAGAGTGGTCATTGTGGGAGACACATGTAGCAGCGTCGATGACTGTGCGTGCTGAGAAGATGGGTCCTGCATTTTCAAGACCTATTTTTCCATTGCAGGGGAGGAGGCGATGATGTTTATTCTGAAGCCGAGATGGAGAGTCATTAAGGAGCCGTGAACCTTTGCCAGGTGGCAGATGGACTCATGAGGGTTTTTGCCTAGCTGGAGGATGTTTCCAATCAGTGGCAGGGGATGGGGTCTACGGGGTAGATTTTTGGATGCATTGTTGAAGTACGGCTTTGAAAACAGTAGATATAACAGAGCTATAAATGTAAGCATAGAATAAAAAACCATGCTCCATGAATTTGTGTCTATATTCTTGTTTTTCCTTTGTTACGTTATTTTTATTTGTTGTGTGTTTCAAAAGTTATATAGGCAAAATTTTGGTTTATGAAATTAGAACCACGTGAATTTTTGACTAAATATCTCAGCTACTGATTTCTGAAAGCAAATGCACTTGTCGTGATTCCCATCTATTTGGAGTAAAATTTAAAACGTCTGTTTTCTTGCTTCAGAGATAATATACAACGACCAATATAAATGTAATGAATTGATCCGCCCTATACTAATAAATGCATCCATTGTAAAAACCTTATTCAAATCTTTTCGTCCTTTTTTGAATTTTTGAAAATCTACAATGTCACCCTTCCTATTCAACATCTTCAGTGCGTATATGCTTGTGTGTCACCCTTTATATCATTAATAACGATGCTTTAAGCAATTAGATTCTCTAATATATAAAATATTATATTATTATAGTAATAATTAATATATTAAATATAATAAATTATATTATTGTATATACAGTGTATTTTAATAGTTGAAATTATTATTATATAAATTGTGAAAGTATAATTTTTTAATATATTATAATTTTTTTAGATAAATATCAAAGTTTAAGGGTCTCTTTCTTAACAATATAAAATTTAAAGAAACTATTTACTTTGGCTCAATGAACTATTCATTAAAGTATTTTAAGCATCATTGTCATAGATAAAATATATTGACATAAAATAGTTTGACATATATAAACTTAATTACATTTAATAGATTTAACCAAGTTTCATTCCTATCAAAACCCATTACTACCATAAACAAAACAACAAAAAGAAATTTCTAAAGCTACCAATAGCTAGTTAATCACGATGAGATGGTCACCTCCTCAAGTGTCATCATGAGCTTGAACAACATTCTGGATTTGATCATTCTCCATTACCTCAAGGTAATGGCATATCATCAACTGCAGACAAGAGTGATCCTTCAAAACGAAACCCATCTGTAAACTTGCTCCCTTTGACGCCCCTTGCACCTTGATTATCTTCCCACCATGGAAATGCTACAAAATAACCATGAGCAAAGCCATGAAGAAACCATTTAATCGCATGCAGCCTCCCTAACAACCTACACACAGCTCTCCACTTGTTAGCTGAGGGAGAGGGGCTAACAATTCTACAAATTTGACAAAGCCACTCCCTTGACTTCTCTTTCCCTCTCTTCCCTAAAACACATTGCATCCAATTCTTCAAAAAAAATTATGAGGGTAAAAAATATTTCCTCTAGATCCCTAAAAAAGGATAATGGTACTAATGCATTCATCCATTGTAAAAAACCTTATTTTAAAAAAACCACCAATTTTTAAAATTTTAAAAAATTGTAGCTTAACCCTTCCTATTCGGCATCTTCAGTGTGTATATGCTTGTGTCATCCTAAATGTCATTAATAACTACGATTTAAGCAATTAGATTCTATAATAATATATTATAGATTAGTATAATATATTATTATATACATTACTTTTTGTTTAAACTGAAATTGTTATTGTATAAATTATGCATAATTTGTATGAATATATTTATTAATAATTTGAATTAGATTAGATTATAATAATAATATAAAATATAATTTAAATTATTTGTAAATTTATTATTATATTATAACAATAAATATAATAATAATAATAATAATAATAATAATAATAATAATAATTATTATTATTATTATTATTATTATCATTATTATTATTATTATTATTATTATTATTCAAGTATAATAAAATAATCTATATAATAAATTATATATTATTATAATATATATTATATATTAGGAAGCCACTTACATAGATTCATTCCATAATCTTTTGATACCCTCTCCATAGTTAAAACATTGATAGATGTACATCCAACCTAAAAATGTCTTATTAGTTTCCATCGTGCAAAGTATTAAAGGAATCAATTGAAAAAATATATTTTTATTTATAGCCAATCAAAACTTTCAAAAAAAAATAATATCTTATCAAATCTAAGTTTAACATAAAATATTATGAAATATTCTTCTACATATTCATATGAAATATTTCAATTATATTAATATTATAAATAAGACACGTTACAATACACTACCACAAAAAATATCATTACAGCATAAAAATTGACAATAAAACTCTTAGAATTGATTGCTAGTTGAGACAAATATATAATATAATTTAAAAATAAAAATAAAAATAAAATTTTAGTATATAAATAAAAGACAAGTGCATATCATGTCCAGCACTTCACATAACTTATTTTTGTTTATTTAATAAAATTTTTAGAATGCATATTATTAATTTATAAATATATGACTAAAAATTAGGAACTTAACAATTAGTAAAATATAATTCAACACTATCCACTAACGTAGGACCCATAGATAACATCAACCACTTTAAATGCTATCTTAATTATTTAATAGATATAATTACTAGATTATTTAAGAATATTATTTTGTATATATATTATTTATATTAATTAAATTATTTAAGAATATTATTATGTATATATTTTACTACTATTTTTTTAAAGAATTTAATTTTGTATGATTATTATTTTAATAAGAATTTTTGTAAAACTTTTAAAAATTAAATGTGGTGATTAATTTTAAACATAATTTTTGAAAATTCAACTATAATTTCATAATTTCTTTTTTGACAATCTAATATAATTGTAATTTGTAATTTCAATTAACATTCTTTTTTAAATTATTGGTCCCTATAAATAATTTTGGAAAATATTTATTAATATTGTAAATTATCATGGAGACAATTGTATTCGACACAAGCACATACACACAAATTATTTTAATATTTTTTAATTATTAAAGGTAAAGGTGGCTTTTTAAAATGGTCTACACCCTTTTACAAATACGTATATTTAGATATACTATTTATTGCATTATTTCATAATAAATTAGTTATAGATATGATTCGGCATGCATGGTGTGGATATTGCAACCAAGGGCTCTGCCTTTTGGAGTGTGATTCCAAACATTCTACTCATATCTAACATTTTTGGACTTTGTGCATTTGGAAGACACCAATCGAAGCATTGAAAAAGAGAGGCCACCCCTATGTGAAACACGTGACGAGCCAAAGATAACCCCGGACATATTCAGCTCCCCAATCCAAATGGAATCAGTTCAAAATTTTGTCCTTTATAGTTCACCTTTGACTCTAAAAATCTATTTCGAAAGAACCTTTCAGGGTCCTTCCATGATACTGGGTCCCTTCCAATTGCCCAAACATTCACAAACACCTGGGCGTCTTTGGGTATAACATATCCATCTATTTCACAAGAGCTTTGGGCTATATGTTGGATTAGAAGGGGTGCAGGAGGATGGAGACAGAGGGTTTCTTTTAGTACTGCCTGAAGATAAAGAAGGTTGCCAATGTCTCTTTCTTGCACTATTCTTTCTTTGTCCCACAACTTCATCCAATTTTTTCTTTACCTTTTTCATTATCTCAAGGTTGTGTATAATTTCAGCCATGACCCATTCAATTGTGGTACGAGTCGTATATGTATCTGCACCAAACAAGTCCTACAAGAATAACAACCATAAATATCATATCTTCCAAAATACCTTAAGATAATAAAATAAAAACATGAATCAATATTTTTTAACCAATCAATTATATAAAAAGAAAATAAATTGATAATTAATAATATGTAATATATTTATTATATTAAAACAAATAATAAAAAGAAAAACCTTACAAAAAAAAAAAAAGGATCATAATTATTAAACTTATATGTAAAAAAAATTAAAGTAAACTTATACTTGGGCAAGATCTTAAATTTATAAACACATGATCTTAAATTTTAAACCTTCAACATATAATTTTATAAATTTAAATTTTTAACATATTTGTATATAATCTATTAGAGTAGGTGGCCAAGATTCAAACTTAAAAGTATAAAAATTAAATATAAAATAATATGATATAGAAGAGGTGGTGGATCATATTTTAAAAATTACTTAAGGACAACTCCCAGTAACTAAATTTATATTGTGTTAAGAAAAAAATTATAATATAATTGATAAAGTTTCACTAATGAAAACTAAAAATTAGAAAATATAAAAGTATATAACACAAATATAAATATAAATGTAAATATAGATTTTCAATTAAAATTTACAATTTTTTTCATTTATATTGATTTAAAATAAAAATATCTCTAAATCAAAATTGAATTATTGATAAAATAAAAAAAACAAAAAAACTTAAAGTGAGTTTTATAATAGAATGATATTCTAAACTTAATAAGATATGTAACCTGACATTAAACTATTTATTATTAAATATTTATATTGTAAATGAAGCCTTTTAAATTAAAATCAAATAATTATACTGAATTAAATAAATTTTAAATTAAAATTAAATTGTAATAAAAATTCTAATTTTTTTGAAATTATTGATTTAATAAAGTAAACATTTTCAAATGAATCAATTATAGATAAAAATATAATGTAGAAATCATATAACAAAAAAAATTAACCTTTTCACCCAAATTTAAAAAAAAATGGAATTATGACTCGCAACAACTTGTGGTATAGGGTTATTGATTTTACAAAACAAACACTATAAAACTTTTCAACAGAGTCATTAAAATATGTGGAAGTTACTATTTCATTAGGGCTTGGACTTACTTTATAAAGACAATATTAAGCATACACCCACCTTATTGATAATGTTTAATTAAATCTCCAATAAAAAATTAAATCTCCAATAAAAAAACAAAACAAATTAATCAAAAAAACAATTTATTAAATAATTTAATTTAAAATTGACATAAATAATAAAATAACATAATTATTATGTTATCAATCGAATTATAAAAGAAACTCACCAATCTATATATTTATATTAGATTAAATTAAAAAAATAGATTATAAATATATTACAATAGAGAAGTTGAAAAAAAAAAAAAAAAAGGTACTTACAAAGAAAATGTGTGTTAACTCCAATTTCGTAAAATTTTCTCCCGTCTCTGTTTTATTCTCCAGCCAAATATGAAGAAAATCTTTTTGGCTCGCCTCATTTCTCAGGGTCTGCAGCCGCTCCTCTATGCACTCGTCAAACAACCCCAATATAACCCCAATACATTTGGTTAACTTGCGCCTCACACTCTGTGGGTCTAAAATCCCGAGAAAAGGAAAAAAGTCCACCGAATTGGGCGCCGTGCTAACCACCATTGTTGTAGTGATGGCATCCTTAAACTTCCGTGACTTTTCGGAGGCACATGCTAAGAACGCCGTGTGGCCGATGTCCACGCCAGATGCCTGCAATGAATCTCGGTAGATAGTTTTTATCATGGTGTTGATCTGAACACTCCGGAGATGCTGAAGGGCATCGAGGCGCTTCGGGGAGATGATCTCTGTGGTGCAGATGCGTCTGAGTACGCCAGCGTGGCACGCAGTCCCGCCAGATGGAGGAGTGGTCGCTGTGGGAGAGACATGTAGCAGCGTCGATGACTGCGTGCTGACAGGGTGGGGTCCTGCGTTTTCAAGACCTGTTTTGCCATTGCAGGGCGATGATGGTGGTTCTGAAGCCGAGACGGAGAGTTATTAAAGAGCCGTGAACCTTTGCCAGGTGGCAGAGGGACTCATGAGGGTTTTTGCCGAGCTGGAGGATGTTTCCAATAAATGGAAGGGGTGGGGGTCCAGGGGGCAGATTTTTGGATGCATTGCTGAAGTACAGGTTTGAGAATAACAGATATAACAGAGCTATGCATGCGAGGATAGAATAAAAAGCCGCGCTCCATGAATTTGTGTCCATATTCCTTTTCTTTTTTCCTTTCTTTTGTGTGTTATTTTTCAGAATAAAAGTTTGGTTTACGGTCAAATTGCAAGGTAGCATGCATAGTGTCAAATTTCAAATTTCAAAGGTAGCGTGCATAGTGTCCATATATTCAATGAAATGACCAATATAATTGGAGTAAAATGTAATGAACAATTTAATTGTAATGACGCACAAGAAAATTTAGGACATTTAGTGATTTTTTAAGCTTAATTTGTAATGGTTGGTAGGAATCACTATGAAGTTTGGTTTAAAATTAGTTGTGGCCATTTTTAGGTGTTTATAGTTATCATAGTCAAAACATTTATAGATAAGAAGCTTCAGTCTTACCATCACCATGGGAAAGATTTAGAGTGGCCAGCAAGAATTTAGAATTTAAGTGGTATATTGTATTGTAATTTACATGTATCGCCATCATACCCTATTTCACTTTTCTAAGACCCAAAATTCATCAACCAACATTTTTTATTCTGATTTCATTTCATTGCATTGGAAGTGTGTCACTCTTTTTTCTTTTTTCTTTTATTTATCAACGTTCATGTGTGTTTTTTAATATATAGTGATTTATCCATTGTCATCAATCAAATCAAAAATTTATCTCCTTTGTTTACATTACAATTTTATTATTTTCAAACCATCCTACTATTTTGAAGATTTTAAATGTATTCAATAAAAATGTCTATTTCAACATTTTATCTCGTAAACATAGCTTCACCAAGTTCATGAGTACGTGTACTACCATTGAAATCTTCTTTAAAAAGTCCTCCATTGAAAGATATAGTTTAAATAAATCTTCATAAAATTTTGTAGCTAACTTTACCCCAGTGAGCCCTTCACCAACTATTACAAAATGAAGTGTCTTTTCTCTCTATATGTTGCATCGTCCACTTCCATTTGTTTAGGTTTGACACACCATTTATCCATTTCTCCCTTACTTAGTTCCAAGGGTTCCATCTTTGTGTAGGTCGATAAAATGATTTCAAACCATCTAAAAAAAATACATTGGGTAAATATCCTTCAAGATTGTTACCATGCTAAAATGTTTGAACAATACGAACACCATAAACTTTAAAATAAAAAAAATTCACATTACCAGCACTATAAACCTATTTCTGATTTCCATGCCCATGTGGAACCATAGCCCTAATATGTGTTTTAATGGCTTCTAGGTAGCCGATAAAATCAAGGAAGTTTGGAAGGTGCCAAAAACTTATGATAGTCTCGAATATGTCTTGGGAATTGGAAATTTCACTGTGTTTATAATGAAAATTTCTCACTTAGAATTCATCTACCCATTGATGCAATTTTTTTATGAGGCCAAATTTTGGGTGGGATTTTCAGGTGCATTAGGTGTTACAAATTTCTAGAGAAAATTTTGAGACTCAAAATTAAATTTTTTATAGTATGTGTTTAAAATCAAAATTTTTCTTTTGGGTTTGGTCTTTGTGTTAGAACAAAATTTGTGAGATTTTTGGAAAGTAAAATCTTTCTAATACTAATAGGCTTAAAAAGGGAAGAGAAGGGGAATGATATTTGAGCTAAATTTATTAAACACATAGATGCACACACCAAACGTAAATATATAAATGGATACCAATCAAAAAATAGCAAAAACAAAACTATTTTTAAGAGTCTAATAAGAACAAAAGAACTATGCAAACCCATAAATTGGATTTGAGAAGTAATTACCTTTGTGAAATTGTAGATTGAACTCAAAGGCCTATGTAAATTAGAGAAAAATTATTGATAGATGGGAAACACAATGGATCTAAGTTGGTTAAGCAAATGAATGTGATCATATATGAGAAGAATGAATTTCAAAATTATGATCAAATTTTAAAAGTAGAAAATGAGATCATAGGAACCAATTTTTTTATCTTGCATCTTGTTCAAAAATGCTTATCTCTCTGTGACATGAATGTTTCAAAACATCTCTTTCATAGTTTTTCCATGTTTATTAGGGTATCAACTTGTGTGAAGTCCCATAAATAGTGATCTCATGATTATGCATTGTTTGTTCTTCAGTAGGCATTTTGAGAGGGATTTTGATCTCTTTAATGGTATCCTTTATGATCTTGCATGCCTTTAAATATCGTAATGGAAGGACATTGGAGATTTCTTCTACACTGCTTTCTTCTTCATGTACTTGCAACATACCAATCAAATCATCCTCATGTACTTGAATGCTTCTCACTATTTGATTTTTTAATTTAATTATAGAAAGGATCTTATATTTAACAAGAAAACAATGGAGAATTACTCTTTTTTATCACTATAAAAACTCATTGTGTTTGTGATTATAATTATTAAACATAACCTCTACAATGTGCAATGTATGATGTTCATTTTTACATTCATTTTCTTGTGAATTAGATAAATTCAAGCCAATAATAGGTTCTCCAACCATATCTTCCTCTTGTTTCAAACTATTATAATCTCCTTGGAAGTAGTGATTGAAAATTTATTCTTTTGATGCAAGGGTATTTCCTTTTGTAGCTGAGACCAAGCCATCACATACAATATTGAGATCTTTTTGCTCTCTAGCTTGTTGAGTATTATGCAAGTCTTGACATAATCCCATGTCTTCTTTCTTGGTTTACACATCTACTTGATTACTATCAAGTTCAATGAACATATGTTCATTTCATTTATGAAAGATAACTTCATTCTTCTTACACATTGTACATAATAAAACTAAATAAATTTATAACATCTCAATTTTGTATATTTGAAAAATATTAATCAAGGCTCTATCTTTCAGTTATATACCTCACTATTGTTTAAAGGATTGCATTCATCATCTCAATGTGCCTAAATATTTATCATATAGTATGATCCACATCATTCTAATTAATGAGGTTGATCAGAGTTTATACATAGCTAACCCATATTTGTAGAAAACACATAATAACATATATTTTATTCAGATTATTAATTTAACATAAGAGAGTACAATAAATAGAGAGAATGATCCTCAAAATGAGGAATCAACATTATCTTCATCCCTCATATATCTCAACCTCTCCTAGAATGTCTCAACTTCTCCTAAAGACTATCTTCTACAAAATATCTTATGAGAGTATTATTTATTCATCACATATATTAATATTATAAACATAGTTCATGCTAAAATTTCCTAATATTCCCCCCTTAGTATGAACAAGGGAGAAATACCATCGTTTGTCTAAGCAACATACACTAGTCTTGACCTTCATCTATACTACTTCCTTTCACTTTGATTATGGGAATAAATCAACCAAGAAATGGGAATGCTATCAACCAATCATGGAAACCTCCTCCAAGATGGTAATATGTATCAACCACCAACCATGCAAAGGGAAATACATAAATCAAATTTGGGAACATCAACCAAACCAATAAAAAAGTAGTGGGAACACACCTACCAACTACTTTTAGCAAGAACACCTCCTATTTTATTACTGGTGGTCTAGATCTCCTATACTATGACACTTTTAGGAGATTATATTTGAAAATTATATGAACAGGGATACACTTCTGCTCTTATTTTATACTATAGAAAACATGTAAAAAATAGTGCCAATACTAAAAAATGGTACCCTATCATTAGTGGCTAATGAGAGGTACAAGTGTCCTCCATCATCCTTTTTCCTCCAGCCTCCAGAATAGATGTCTAGTCCAAAAAGTCTTCATCATTGTTTTGACCAACTGATTCTTTATCATTTGAATAAGTAGTTTTCACTTCCTAATTACTTTATTCATCTCCTTTTTTAGAATTAAGAACCTTCTCTTTAATTTTCCCTTCAAAGAGATCTTGCACTTTTTGTCTACAATATTTAACACCAGTTCTGGGTTTTCTACATTAACGACAAAGAAACTTCTCCTTGAACTATGCGATCTATCTTTTACATAGTGTTTTTCTAGCTTAGAAGTGGATTTTTTTTAATTTTTCATATACATAACACTTTTATATGGACCAATATTCTTATGTTATTCATATATCAATGAAGAAATTAGAACTTCTAAACTAGGATTTACTTTGGTTAGTGTAAAAACCATGTTTGAAAAACTAATTGACATGTTATTTAGTAAGACAATTTTTGCATCATCATCAGGCACATCTACGTTTATACCTGACAGTTGATTTAGAATGGATCGAAACTTACTTATATGTTGCAACATGTTGTCTCTTTCTATTATAAGTCCAAATAGCTTCTGCTTCAAGGTCACTATTGCACTTTGTGATCCAAATAGCTTGTTCAATGTTTCCAAAATAACATTTAAAGTCTTTGATAGGTCTATATGATGCAAGTATGCATCAAATACCCCTAGACCAATAATTATCATTGATATTTGGTCCTTGCTTTCCCACTTGATGGCTTCATCTGCATTAGTCAGTTTTGGTATTTTACCACTCATAATCTCCCACAAGTCTTTGTCAATTAGATGCAATTGTGTTTTAATTTGCCAAGTATGAAAATATTTATCTTCAAAATTTTCAATATAATTTAATTTTTACATTTGACCCCACACAATATAGACATCATGTTCAATAAAAAATGCGTCTAGTTATAATTGAAGTAATAATGACAAAAGTAAACTAATAACAAAAAACACTTTTGACTCCAACACTGATTCATGACTTGACACAAATACAAAACAAACTTTAAAAAAAAAAAATTGACACTTTGAAATTTTAAATTTTGTCAATAAAAGTTACATTAAGGACATAACCCACAAAAAGTAATCCTTGATTAATTTTTAATATTTTTACTCATTTATTAACTAAAATGACTTAAACTAAAGACTAAACAAATTTTAATATTAAACCTAAATGATTTAATAAAAAGGACTTATGACAGTTTTAAAATTATACGCGATTTGAGATTGACTGAGCTTGACATAAATAACATATCCTATACTAATGCATTCCTCCATTTTAAAAACCTTGTTAAAAAAAATTCACCCAATTTTGAAAATTTGAAAATCTGGAGTGTCACCTTTCCTATTCGGCCTCTTCAGTGTGTACATGCTTGTGTCACCCTTTAACTACGATCTAAGCAATTGGATTCTATAATAATATATAATTATTTATAATAATAATAATAATAATAATAATAATAATAATAATAATAATAATAATAATAATAAAATTGTTATTATATAATTTATGCAATAATAGGGTAGTGGTGCACCACTACCCTCATGTTAGAGTATTATTATTATATTCTATTATATTAATATTATAATAATAATAATAATAATAATAATAATAATAATAATAATAATAATAATAATAATAATAATAATAATAATAAATGTTGGAGACTTTATACAGTGGGGAACCTTTAAAGATTCATCTCACGAAGAGATAAAAAGATAGATGTTGTTCTAGCTCATTCAGGAAATGTCAGGTGTAGGGAATTATTGTTACCAAGTCTTTTGGGCAAGTGGAGCAGTCGTGGTGACTCTAGGTTAGTGGGCCTCTATAATGAGTCAACATGGTAGATCATGGCGACCAGCACCAGATGGTAGTGCAGGTGGAGACATAGGAGGGATTAGTGGTAGTGGTTCCCTAAGGGCATGAGATTTGGTATGTTATGATGGATGTGCTTTCTATTTTGATACTCACCTATGTGCCGATGATGTAAGATGTATATGAGAGAGAGGTTCATACATTGTTTCCTGTATTGTTATTTTATGGACACAATGTATATATTGATTATGTTCTAATGTTTAAATGTTCATTGATGTTTACGATAATGTTTTTATGATTGTTTATGCTTATGAGATGATATTCAAACTCTTTAACTTAGGCATGTGATGATGTTCATAGGTGTTCATGTATGTTATATTGATGCATATGATGGCATGATGTTTATGTTGATTTGATTATGTTATATGGTGTTGTTTGTTCATAGATAGGATCATGGTATATAGAATGATATATGATGATGTTTTGAATTATTGTGATGTTTATGGTAAATAGAATGATGGCACGATTTATGATGCTTTGTTCATAGATATGATGTTTTTGATGGATATGATGCTATTATGGAGAAATAGATGATGTGTGATGTGATTCATGATGTTTTGATCATTGATAGATATATGATGTGGTTCATGGATATAGTTCATAATGTTGTGTTCATCATTGCTGTTTGTTTTTTATGATCATAGAGATGTAATGTGATTCTGGTTAAGGATGTAATGAAAATACATAAAGTATGTTAGATAAAAAACTAAATGTAGGAAAAAATAAATGAGAATTATGAGATGTATGTTTACATGAACCAATGATAAGACAATAAAGAAAAATCATGATGCCATTTCATTGGTAAAGACCCAACAAAATTGAATTTAGATTGGCTTAAGGAACTTAAGCCTTTCGAATGCTTCACATTATCATGCTTTGGTTGATAAAATGGTGTCATGATCACATTATGTCAAGTAAGCTCATAATCCCTTGATTAAAATATGATATAAAGGGGGGATAGGTGATGGGTGAAAAGGTAGATGAGTTGATAGGTAAGAAAACCTTCTATGGATTAGTTTGACCCTTTTATAGGTGACCTAAGAACCAATTAGACAAGTCCATGTCTTAATTCTAGTTTTAGACTGATCAATGTAGGAAGTCTACTAATGTTATATATGAAAGCTGATTTCAACTTTCTTGGGATGTGATTTATGATGTTTTGATCATAGATAGATAGATATATGATGTGGTTCATAGATATAGTTCATAATGTTGTGCTCTTTATTGATGTTTATGTTTGATGATCACAGAGAGGTAATGTGATTATGGTTAAGGATGCAATGAAAATACATAAAATAAGTTAGATAACAAACTAAATGTAGGAAAAAATAAATGAGAATTATGAGACGTATGTTTACATGAACCAATGATAAGATGGTAAAGAAAAAACACGATGCCATTTCATTGGTAAATACCTAAAAAAATTAAAGTTAAATTGGTTTAAGGAACTTAATCCTTTTGAATGGTTCACATTATCATGCTTTTGTTGATAAAATGGTCTCGTGATCACATTGTGTCAAGTAAGCTCATAATCCCTTGATAAAAATATGATACAAGGGGGGGATAGGTGATGGGTGAAAAGGTAGATGGGTTGATAGGTAAGATAACCTTTTATGGGTTAGTTTTCCCCTTATATAGGTGACCTAAGAACCAAATTAGACAAGTCCATGTTTTAATTCTAGGTGTAGACTGATCAATGTAGGAAGTCTACTAATGTTATATATGAAAGCTGATTGCAACTTTCTTGGGATTTTGATTTAGATATAAGGTCTTCTGTTTATTTCTTTTATTTTTGATAGTTTGTGAAGCTGATCAAAGTGGGAAGCTTAATGATTTCTTTTGACCCATTTGTTTTAGTCATCATTCAAGGGAATGGTCTAAGTTTGGGATTATATGTTTGGTAGTTGTCCTTTGAGGGAGCAGTCTATCTTTTAATAAATTTAGAGAATTTTTGAATTGCTATCCTTCAAGGGAGCAGCTTACAATGCTAGAAATATATGACCCAAATGATATTTGTTTTGGATATGAAGGTTTATAGACATGGAGAAGTTTAATTAGGCTTATAGGTTTACCTTTATGAGGGCAAGCTTCATCACAAAGAAGGTTAATGGTAGGTAAAAGGAATGGTTTTAGGAACAAATGATCATGGGATTCCATCTCATTAGATATGAAAAGTATCCATGAGAACCATGCCATTGGTAAATTTATGGTACCTACCTTTAATATTAGGCTATAACTGTGATGGTTAATCACATGGTTCTATGTTGTAATCGCTAGTCCTCAAAGGGAGAGGGATAGGTAGATGAAGGTGATAATCTCATAAATCAAGGGATGAAATTAATTTAGACATTAAGGTGAATTTTATCCTTCTTTAACAAAATAAATGATGCATATACAAATCATTGAGAGGCTCAGGTTCTAGTTTGCCTTTGAGAGAGAACAAATGACAAGCTCCTAATCCATATATATGGGTGATAATGTAGGGTCAAAGCTAATTGAAAGAAACTTTTTGAATTTTTATTTTCTTCATGTTGGTGACATGTTGGCTTTCCATAAGGATGAGGTATATGATATTGAATTCTTGTTCAATTAGGTGTTTGTTGTATGCACGCTTGATTCATTCTTGGTAGACATGAAGATGTTTGAGAACTGCATGGTGATGTTTGACAAGTAGCTCAAGTCATGATAGTCATTCTTGACAATGATCGCTCTCAAAAATAATCTCTTCCAATGATATGTGAAGAAAAGGGATTTGGACTTTGAGATGCAAAATTACCTCTACTCCAAAGACTAAAGAGAAATGGGTATCACTTGTAGAGGTTTGAATGTTGGTATGATACGCCATTAAAGTGAAATGGAAGTGAAAATGCCAATCCTAACCTTAAAAAATGACTACTTTGATCAACATTTTGTTAGGGATTTTGTTAGAGGCTTCTGCCTATCCATTTGTTCGTGGATGATAAGGCGAGTAAAAGATTAACTTAATGCCAAATGCATCACAAAGACCTTGGAATTTATTTTTATTCAAATATTTACCATTATCAGTGATGATATTATGGGTACACCAAAATGATAGATGATATGGTGGTTGATAAAGTCGATAATATTTTATGCTTTGGTAGAGATGAGAGGAATGGCCTCCACCCACATGGTGATATACTTAATAGCAGTAATAATGGATTGGTGTCTTTGTGATGAATGAGGATTGATTTCTCCAATAAGATCAAGGTCCCATTGTTAGAATGGACAAAAGTATTTGGATATTTGAAGGCCATGGGTAGGTGCGTGGTGTAAATTATCATGTTGTTGACATTTGACATACCTCTTTAAATAATCATAATAGTCTTGGTTGATGGTGGGCCAATAGTATCCAAGGTGAAGGATGTGTTTAGTGATAGATAAACCACTAAAAATTCCCCCACAAATTCTATCATGCATTTCTTTGATGGTATGAGATGCTTCATGACTAATAGTGTAACAAAGAAGAGGTTGTTATGGTCTTGGTGGGCAGACTTCACTAACGCCTCAAGGTTTTGGTGTAGTAATTCATTACATGTGGTATCAGAGCCTCCACCTAGGTTAATTTAATAGAGTGGGTGGCTACGGTGTCATGGCAGTGTTCATCTGGGGATCGTACACATAGGGAATCCTTGTGGTATGGGCACAAATCCATCCCAGAGTCTAGGCTTCAAAAGCATGGTGGGATGTTATGGTCGTAGTGGGTGGACTTCACTAATGCCTTGAGGTTTTGGTGTAGTAATTCATTACAGAGGCCATCAAATCCACATTTGTAAAGGATTCCGCCTACTATGGTATAATGAGAGGTACTTTCAACAAAGGCTCTTCAGGCATTCTAAGAGAGGTTGGGGGGAATGATATTGAGGTTAAGGTAATAAAAATAAATTTCATACCATATGTCTAATGGAGAAATTTCCACATTAAAAATGATAGGAAGCTCAGAATGGATATAAGATAGGGTGACAAAGTGATGGATGGTAACAAAGAGTTTAGAGTTAGAAGGTTGAAATGGGATTTTGGAAGTAAGGGAAGCCATTATATTCAAGTATATTGTGGAAAAAATTGGATAAGGTAATGATTAAATGATGCTAAGAATATGTCTAAAAGTTATTTATACTTTAGTAAGACATCATTCTTATAATGGTTATATCCATTGACCTGGTAAGGCTAGAGTGGTTTGGAGACCTATGACTAGGGCTTCATACTCAGCCACATTGTTGGTGCACTTGAATTCAATTTTAAAGGAAAGGGGAAGAGGTTTAACATTGAGGGGAATGAGACTAACTCTAGGACTCCCACCACATTAAAATATAGAGCCATCAAAAAACATGGTCATTTAGTAGGTACGGTCCTCTTTATAAAGGTACATGACAAAATCTTTTAGAAATGCAAGAGGAAGAGGTTGGTTATTTGGTAGAGGAGTTTTAGCTAATATATCAACAATAATTTGACCTTTAATTGAATTTTTTATAAGGAAATAAATATCAAACTTAGCTAAAATCATGAACCACTTGGCCATACATTGGTTTTGGTATGGTTTGGAGTGCATGTACTTGAGTGGGTCAGTGTTAGTGATGATGTATTTTTATGATTAAGAAGGTAATGGTGATGATTGTAATCTACGAAGATGAGTACAAGGTAAAGTTTTTGAATGTGGGAGTATCATGTCTCATACTCTATAAGTGTTTGACTTATGTAGTAGACAACTTGCTCTTTGTTCTGTTCATCATAGTGAGCAAGCATTACCCCTGGGGAACGGTCAGTGGTAGAGATGTAAAGGTAGAAGGGTTGATCCTTTGTAGTTGGGGTAAGAATAGGTGGAGAAATAAGGTATTATTTGAGTGAATCAAAGGCTTGTTGACCATCCTTGGTCCACATAAATGAGTTGTATTTCTTAAGGAGATGGTGAAAAGGTTAACATCTATTTGATAATTGAGAGATGAAATGTCAGATTGATTGGAGCTTCCCCTAAAAGCTATGGAGTTGATTAAGGTGGGATGGAGGTGACATTTCAAGGATTTCTCTAACTTTGGTAGGGTCTACCTGAATTCCTCAAAGAGAGACAATGAATCCAATATGCTTTCCTGAAAGGACCCCAAAAATGCATTTCTTGGGGTTGAGTTTGACATGGAAATGGATAAAGAAATATAGGATTATTTTTAGAACATCTAGGTGATCCTTATGATATTTATATTTCCTAAGGAGATAATCCATAGATTCCTCTACAATTTTATGGATTAGGTCATGGAAGATATCGGTCATGTCATGCTAGTAGTTTTTACTACCATTATTTAATCCAAAGGGCATAACTCTGTAGCAGAAAGATACCCATGGAGTGATGAAAGAGATTTTATGTTGATCTTTGGGAGAAATCAAGATTTGGTCGTATCCAAAGAAACCATTCATGATAAATAATATCTTGTGGCCAATTCTAAGATCAATAAGTTGGTCAATACTAAGCAAATGGAAGTCATTCTTTGGGCAAGCAAGGTTAAGGTCACAAAATTTGATACAAAGATGAAGTCCTCTTGTGGGTTTTGTAATGGAACCAATGTTAAAAACCCATTGTGGATAGTCATTGGGTTAGATGAATTCAACAGATAAGAGGCACTGAAGCTTTTCTTTGACTAAAAGAGTGATGTGAGGGTGTATCCTGTGAAGCTTTTGTTAGACAGGCCTAACATTAGGATGGGTGATAATGTTATGGAGAGTGATAAAAGGCTCAATTCTAGGCATATCATGATAGGACCAAGAAAATTCTATGCTATGGTCATGAAGGAAGGAAGCGTAATCTTGTTTTTCTATGGAGTTTAAGGATTATCTTATCTTGATGATGTGAGGCTTATCTTGAATACCCAAGTTGACATCGATGGCAAATTCATTCAACATGGTTTGGTTCTTAGGAGTAAGAGATTTATGGATATAAAAATCCCCCATACTGAGGTAGGTGATAATGGAGTCATCGTCCTGACGTTAGATGGTGTTGATGGTAGGAGAATCACTTTCTACCATTTTAGGATGGATGAGAGGAAGGGTTTTTGTTCGACCATCCTTATAATAGGATAGGGGGCCCAAATTAATGGTATTGATAAAAAAGGTTAGGTGGGATGATATCAAAATACTCAAACTTTGAGGGAGATGAGGTTCGTGAGGATGGGACATCCTCATCAATGGTGGTGATGGGTTTAGGTGAGGTTGGTTCTTTTGGTGGTATAAACCCAAGGCCTAATAAATCATGAGGGTTTCTAGGTTTTGATTATGGGTAGTTCATGAGGTCCCTATTCATAAAGGCCAATGTCAAACCCCTTTCAAGCATATATTTAAAGGTATGCTTTGGTAAATGTGGGTTTGTTGAGATAAGAGAAGTTGGAGGTGAATGGTCATATATAATGGGTAGTGGCAAAAGCAAGAAGTGGATGATCAAGTCCACTATAAATTTTTTTTTTGATGATTAGGTGGTCCAAAATGGATGGTTGTTTTAATGTTAGTGTCATAGCTAAGATCATGGGTGAGTTTCCATACTCTTGAGGATTAGGCAAAGCATCTAAGGCTAGAAGATGTTATTCTCAAAATGAGAGATGTTGGAATGTCGGTTCTAAGGGGTCCTCTATAGGGATGTGGGAATAAGGTATGGATGAGCTTGTTAAAGCTTCACCAACTATAGGGGTGGATTTGTAAGAACATCATTGGGTTGGTACATCATATTACAAGATGAAAAAGGACTAGGGTCAATTGATATGGTGATAACATGACCTTCATGCTCAAATTTGAGATAAGGATGTAGGGTGGAAGGGAGATGACTCATATCAAAAATCCAAGGGTGTCAAAGTAAAATGTTGCATTGGACCTTGCCCTCAAAAAGTGAAAAGCCTATGCAAATAATAACCTACACCTTTTCACCCTAACATGGGAATATTTGAAGAGCCTAGGCGAATAATAACCTACCCTCATGATATTGGTAGTTGTGGTTCTTGGAGAGAAATGACCTTTTGTTGTTCCATCATATAACTTCTTGAGAAACAACCCAAACTAATCATTATCAATGCATCTCAATAGCACAACATTGATGTCTCTCATAAAAAATGCACCATTCGTAAGACAAAAGGGAATATATTGGAATGTAAAGTATCTCCTTTGTGATATAATCATATTACTAGGATACTCACCATTTTGAAGAAATTTTATAACATCTTGTGTCCAAATATGTATATGCAAGGAACTATCTAGTTGGGAGTAATCATGATTGACTAGAACCTCGTCTTTTAACTCATGAAAATTTGAAGCTAAGTTTTCAAAAATGCCTTTACCTCTTACTAAATTTTTTACTTTGATATCAACATCATATTCAGTCACCTTAGTGATCCACCCTACTCTATTCTCACTAAGGTCTCTGCTCAATAGAAACTCCTTGGTACTAGGATGAGAAACCATAACATGAATTTTATTTTTTGAAACCATATGCTTGAACATATTTAATCCCCTTACAACAACAAATACTTATTTCTCCATAAAGGTTTACTTGACTTCTTAATATTCTAAACCTTGACTAAAGATTGCAATAGGTTGCTCGACACCCTCATCATTCTTTTTCATTAACATGGCTAATATAGTATAAAGGTTAGAAAATAAATACAACATGAAGTCTTTAGTAAAATTAAGATTCACAAGAGTAGGAGCTTCTAAAATTTCTTTCTTTATGACTTCAAAAATACTCTTACCTTCCTTAGTCCACAAAAGACCTGATTCTTTCAGAGCATGGTTGTGATACATTTGACCAAAGATGCAAACCTAGGTATGAACCTACTTAGAAAATTTATCTCACCTAAGAAACTTTGGAGACATTTATTATGCAAGGGAAATATAGGCCAAGAATATCCTCTATCCTTTCAAGATCAATATCCAAAATATGTTTGGAAATAATGTGTTTTAAGAGCTTACCTTCATGGACAATAAAGATGCATTTCTTTGGATTAAGAGATGCTCCATGTTGCCTACATCTTTCAAAAACTTATCTCAAGTGTTGAATATGCTCATTATCATATTTAGGGAAAAATTTTATATCATTTAGATAAACCAATAACATCTCATTACTCAAACCTTTGAAGGCCATGTCCATTGCTCTTTGAAAGGTGGCACCAACATTTGAAAAATAAAATGCCATATTCTTATAAGAAAAAGTAACCTAAATAATGGTAACTGTTATCTTAATCTAATAATCTTTATTGAATCAAATCTAATTATAATTTGAATATCCATCTAGAAGAGAGAATAGTTGAGAACCTGCTAAATATGCAAAGTCTACTCTATTGAGGGTAAAAGATAGTGATCTTTGAGTGACACCTTATTAAGTTATCTAAATTACACACAACGTCTTATCTCCCCTTTATTATTTATATTAAGCACAAGATTAGCTACCCATTTTGAATTAATGACAGGAAAGATTATTTTAGATTCAAGGAGTTTAGTGAGCTCTAACCTCATGATTTGCTTAACCTTAGTATAAATGGGTATTTATTTCTGTCTAATCAATTTAGCTCTATATTATAACTCAATAGTATAGTGTGATACGATAGGATCAAACCCTTTTAGGTCATTATACTCCCAATCAAAGATGTCATGAAAATCTCCACATAAATCAATGAATGCTTGTTTCTCTAAAGTAGAACATACCTTACCTAGTCTAAGGAGTTTGTCCTTGAAGATCAAGACACTTTCATAATTATTTTATTTTATATACATAATCACCTTTTACTTTTTTTATTGATAATTCTCATTGAATATAATTTCTAAGGTCACCAAACCCATAGGTATCTTATTGGTTAATAGTTGCATAATCTGATCACCCAATTGTTCTTAGAGCTTCTTTTGATTCCTTGAAGAAAACTCAACCTCATTTTGTAGGAAGCATGCAATGTGTCTATCACTATGAAACACTCACCAAGACACTTAATTATCAAGTATAGAAGATCTGATAATGATCTTAATATGAGAGTATTTTCCCTATTTTTTCATGGTAGTTGGACTATCAAATTGAGCTCCTATAGCAGCTACTATGTCATCATGACTATTATGATCCCTTAGGACTGATTCTATATTGAATGCATTAAAGTATTAAATAAAATCCCATACCATATGCTTGTATGAGTTAATCAAAGGGTTATTTGGAGAAGACACATTCCTCCCCTAATGCACAACCAATTCACTCTCTCTATATACTTACAAGTTCTTGAATCTTTTTCTCTTTGCCCATTGAAGGCCATGGATCAAACCTTCATACTCATCCACATTACAAGTAAAAATAAAAAGAATTATATATGAAGCATAATAATGTTGTTTAGATGTGGATAAAAACATAGCACTAGATCCTACACTAACTTTACTTCTTGAATAATCAAAAAACATCTTTCACATCTCATCATCTTCACCCTCTTCCTTTGCAAGTAAAGGTGTTGGTACTCCTTCTTCATGTATACAATACACTATTAAATCAGTTTCCTTCAAAAAATAATTAAGGATAATATTCATAAGTGTTAGTGCCATATTCATCAATAAATAAATTTTAAATACCTCAAGCTTAGAATATGTGCCATCATGTATAATAGATTCCTTTTCTTCATGCGCCACACAATTCAAATTGGAACTTGTCTCAATGTAAGCTTCACTATGAAACCTTGAAAAAGATTGTGTCCTAATTGTAACCTTGGCCCCATACCTTATTATAAAGGCCAATAAGGACTATTAAACTAAGAGGTATCCACCTATCTTTGCTATGAAGTCACTTGATAAGTAGATTGCAAGGTTGGCTAGGAGATCAACAACTATGTCTTACAAGATAGGAAAACTAGGACAATCATGTAAGAAAATATTTAAGTTTTTTATCAGTCCCATTGTTTTGGTATGTGTAACACATAATTTAAGGACTCCTTTAATATGAATATCATACTTTAGATGCAATTTATTAGCTACCACCTTGGGCATTACTAAAGTTAAAGCTCCATTATCAACTATGCAGTTATGAACTAGCTTTTTACCCATTATGAGAGTGAGATAGAATGGATGAGGTTTCTTAGTTCTATTAGATGTTTTAGAAATGGTAGTAGGGATAATTTCAAGGACAACATGACATTAGCTTTGATTTGAAGGAAGGACACTAGTAGAGATAGCGGATAACTTATTTTGTAGGAGCTCTTTCTGACCAGGCATATGTAGAACATCCCAAATGGAAAGGGATGTTTTAGTAATCTTGAATTAATCTATAATGTTTAAATAATACATACCCAATTTATCTATATTTTTTTAGGCAAGGAAGTTATTAGAGTCTGAGGAGCTGGAGGGCCTTGAATAATCCTTCCAACATTATGATTTGGAAGATACACAGTGTTATTTGATGTTGTTACACCTGGAACCATAACTTGTTTATTGATATAAGCATTGAATGAGCCTATAGACACATTAATATCACCACCTAAATATATTTCCTTGGCTCTAGTATTGTTTGCAACCAAGGTTCTTTGGTTAAGCACTAAAGTATCCTAAACTATGAATTTGGTGAAGATCTCTTTTTGAGGCTACTGACCTTCACTTGTCTACATCATCACTTCATCTTTGTCTGATAAGTGGGGAGTATCCTTTCATAAATAAAAAAACCTGCTCTTTAGCTTCATTAGAATCCATAAATTTGTTGTATTTCTAATTCCTTTTTGCACCAAATTATTTTGCATAGGTATCATCTCCCTTGCATTGGTAGTAGAGTTAAGATTGTATACATTGGAAAGCCTATTGGGAATAGGTTTCCATTAGCCTCTTACTCTTTTAAATTAATTACCATACTTTTATTGATAAGGGTAAGGATTCTAATAGTCACATTGTTTCATATTACCTCTTCCATGTCTAGTGTCCAACCATTGAATAGATTCATCTTTGTCCATGGCATTATCTACCTTCTTAAGAGCAAATTTAGGCTTTGTATTGGAATTAAGATTTTGCGCCACATCTGGATCATTATAAAAATAATGAGATAATGGAGGCATAGACACTTTAGGTGGTAATATTCTAGCTTGAATGAGATTATTTTTAGATTTCATAACAAGATCATATGCTTCAAAAATTGTGGAACCACCCACATATTGAATCATGATAGTAATTTTAGTGCCAATATATCTCAAATAGGTTAGGAACAGAAAGCTGAGAGGTGGCCTCATAGGAGGAGGTAGTCTATCTCAAGTGTTTTTAAACCTATTGTTAAAATCATGAATTATTTATTTGGATCCTATACTGATCACGTTAAGTTGATGTATGAAAGAGGCATAGTCACTCTCATTTCAAAATCCTGATGTTAAAAACATTATAAATTTATCCCATGATTTGATGTATCCACCTTCTAGAGTACTATACCAATCAAGAGCCTTCCTTCTAAGGGATATGGCAAGGAGTCTAATGGAAATGTTTTCTTAAGTGATATTATGGAAGCTACAAAATTTAGAGACATACCCAATGTGCTCATTGGGTGTAACATGATTCTCACCATTAAATATAAGCACACCTTTTGTGGCATTAGGAGGAATGGCATCCTATGCTTGAAGGTGAACTAGATTTTTTATATTGAGTATAGTAAAATCATGAGGTCTAGCCATTTTTTCTTTAATATCTTCAATTTATTCAATTTTTCCACTCTCTTAACTTCCCTTGCTAGAAAAATCATCTTGATCTTCAAAGTGCAAATTAGGAGGATGATATTAAAATCCAAGGGGAAGTTTAGGTTGAAGGAGTGGGTCAATGGGAATGAGAACTGCTCTAGATGATGATCTACTGAGAAACATGAATTATGAGAGAAAGTTTATAACAAGAAAATGGATTTGAACTAGATTTACCTTTATGAAGTTTCCAAATTCTAAGTAGTACAACAATTTATAGCTAATGTTATCAAGACCAACATTAACCTTGATAAGTTGTCTTGAAGACAAGTCCCACTAGGTATCCAAGAACTATTGTCACCAAATCTTGCACCCTAGAAGAAGGTTTTAAAGCTTCTTCTATATTTGGGAAAAATTGAAACATTTCAAATTATGTGGGTGTATCTATATTGGAAATGAGCCTCTTGGTTTAAGGTTTAGCTCTTTGAATGTATCTTGAAATGCTCTTATTTATACTAACTAATTACTTATGGGGAAAATAGTTAGGGATTGCAAGAATTGAAGTTACTCTAAAGGATGTGATACATAAAATGGTCTTCCATAAGAATTCATACCTCTTTCACAAAGAGACAATGTCCACAACACTAGCCTAAGAGTCCAAGAATGCACTAGCATCAATGTTTCCATATGAAGGTACAATGCATTAAAACTATCTAAGGTGAATGAAACTATATCTCAATTACAGATATTAAAGTTCATTGCACACTTAAAATACATTCATACATTTAATAACACTTCACATGACCTATCAGGCTGAGATAACTGGCATCAAATATGTGGGGATTGAGAAAAAGCAAGGATATATAGATATCACTTAACTATTCACTATAGATCTCTTCACACATTTTGAAAAGATGATGTATGAACTTGAACTATATTACATTTATTATGATAAGGTAAAGTAAAATTTCAAAACTAGTATGGGTTCACCATACATGGGGTGGTATTAGATTACAAAGGCCAAAATGGTAGCTACTTGTAGAACTTTGTAAAGAGGAGAAAAGATTGAAATTCAAAGGTCACTAGAACACATGTCAAATTTATAGGAGGAGTTACAATTGTATGAGGTTGAATTAATGAATAGGCCATGGAAGGTCTAGACTAAATGAATCTCAAAACTAAAAATTCTTGAAATGTGGCACAAAGCTCCCTTTGCCAGGCATAAGAAATGGCCTTTCATAATGGATGATCTCTCAAGCATATAAAACTAAATTAGAGAGAGTCTACACATATGTATTATTTGAAAGAGGTTGAAACATACTATGATAGTCATAATATATTCTCCTAACTACTAACTATCTTATAGACACTTGTATTCACCATCTGTAGTCATTCATTGATTCCCTAGACTTCATTCTTTACATCTAGTAGTCACTGTTCATCTTAGATCTTAATTGAGCTTTCATGGTGACATATGAGTTTGAAGAGATAACTTTGCTACAAAATTATTTGATCTTACATGGTTGCCCATATGGAATTTACCTGCCATGTTTCTCATTTTATTCTAAACTATGTATGTAATAACTACTTGCTTTGATAGAAAATGGCTCTTTGGTTCAACAATTATTTGTCAAAAACCAAATCAAACCAATCACATGTTCCAACCTATATTCATTCTCATTTTTTTCATTGATCCTTACTATCACATCTTAAATTTTTAACCTCCTACACACCATATAATCAATATTTATGAAGGAATATTGGCCTTCGATGTTTTTCCATGAAGATCTTTTGACATGTTGACTTTCACTCTCATTGTTGGATCAAGATGTACAAGTGAGTGCTAGGTGTATATCTCATGGGGCCAACTTTATTTTTAATTCATACAAACCATTAGATAATTGGTACAATTGAATGCTAATTTTTGATCTATATTGGACCCACCATCTTATCAGTCAAGCTCATCTATTGGATCTCTACTTATCGAACATGCACCATTGGATCTTGTCTAACTTGTATCTTTTTAAGGGATTTTAACCTAGGGATGTTTTTGATGTACTGTAGCTAACTAGAACAATAGTAGGTGTATCATGTCCAAAATTCATCCTGATAACAGACAATACATCTTCACATAATTCCTGCCTCTATTCATATATCTATTTCATTATCTGAGTGTGACTTTCCATGTCCCCAAAAATCCATGGCAACTACACGAGCCTTTTGCTTCATATTTCCTGTTGCCAATGTAAAAAAAAGCCCTGAATAACCTCCTTCATGTAGACAGAAAACTACCAGCCCCTCTGTGCGGAATACACATGGAATGTCTATCTAATCTGTTTGTCCCAGCTAAGAGTAAAAGCTTGGGTACGGGACTGGAAAGAAACATTTCTGATAAACCTTCATACCAGCCTTTCCAATGATGTTCAGTTTTCTCAAGAGGTGTGTGCCAAACATAACACTGCCTCCATCATCAAATTTTAGTGTTGAAGGAACTGATATGCGAGCACATTCAATATTTCTTAGTTGACCACCGTTGATACTCCATTCAATAGCTTTCTCAACCAATGTAAAATGGCTTCGGATATAATGATGGAGACTCCAAACCTGTCGACTTATGAATACTTGGCGGATTTCACAATGCAAACTTTTTTCTTGTTTAGAGAAACCTGTCTTAACCTTTGAACGAACAAAAATGAACTAGGCTGATAAAGAATAAAACATTGATTTATTTATTCTTCTCGGTAGTTCCATCAGACCTCATATTTTTGAGAACGTTAGACATCTCCATAGCACTCAATCCTTTGCATTTCATGTCTATGCTTATGTGTCCTATTTTCCTTTGATATGCCATCCACTCCATCTCATCAAATCTAGCCACCATACATGGACAAAATAGATCAAACAATTTCAAATTTGTTTTGATCTCCAATTTAACAACTAAACAACCCTCTCTAAAATTGAATGTTAATTTCAAACTACTGTGTAAATAAAATGCACATCCCACTAACAGAATACTCGAACCAATTAAAATCCCTTTGGGCTTTTACTATTTTGTGAAGTAAAGATCTTGATCACATAGATGAGTTCCCAGTCTTATATTGACTTTATTTGTGTTTTGATTACCAGCTGTAACTATCGATGAAGAATTGAATACTTAGTCAGGCTTGAAAGATTAACAAACACAGCCAAGAACATAAAATTCTAAGGAGAATCAAATCGATTCAGTTGTCTGAAAGATTTCAAAAGACTCTATTGGATTATCAAATAACCATGTTCTGTGTGTTCAAAGTACTACAACATGCAAAAACACTAATATCATAAAGATAATGAAAGCACTTACACAGAAAAGAATCATTGCATCCATGACCATGAATAATGGCCTTATTAGACATCTTCACACCTTCTTTTGTTCTCACATCCAATCCTCCATTTTCTCTTTGTTGCAAACTTGCATTCTTACATACTTCTGATCATTTTTCCTCTCTCCTTGAATGAGAGATTCTCCTTATGTCCTTCCTCTCCTCTACGTCCCTCTCATCCTTTTTAATGAATTTGCTTTTGCTCTTTTTAAGAGCCTCCTCTCTAACCTCTACGCCCAACTTGGGCTCAAGATAAAACAAAAATAGTTTTTAATTTGCAATAATATACCAAGGTTGAAATATTTTCAACCACTCCTCCGTTATTTTCTCAACAGCCCCAACAATTACTTTTTACCTTTTTTTTTTTTTTTTTAACAATTACTCCTCATTAACAAAATTTTAGAGGGAAAAATACAATAAATTGAATTTGAATTCAATCATCCCAACGTAACCATGTCTTGCCAAGATGTATGTAGATGCTCCTGCATCATACTCTCCCTTGAGAAAGGATTTGAACCTCAGTTCAAATGAACTGCTACCTCCATGCATTCATCTTCACTATATGCCTGGATCTGAAGGTCTTGTTGTGAATGCCAATGCTGCTATTTGTCTTTGATAATCTTTGTCTTTCATTTTGCTTTTCTTCCTCTTTAGATATGTCCTTATTTTTTTCTCAGCTGCCATCTCCCACTTCCATGCTTCTTCATCTTCATACATGTCTTCTAGATCTTCTTGTTTCATGAGCTTCTCCAATGACTCATGTATGTCATTCACTTTAGCAACCTTCATACCTGCATACAAAACATTTAAAGCCACCTTAGAATCAAAATCTTTAGGCCATGAAGCCTCTTGGATGCCTTCACATTCTTGCTCCTTGATCAAA
Organism: Torreya grandis; assembly: GCA_037957365.1. Lineage (NCBI taxonomy): Eukaryota > Viridiplantae > Streptophyta > Pinopsida > Cupressales > Taxaceae > Torreya > Torreya grandis. Next base: position 2,123,157 of record JARHVA010000006.1, on the reverse strand, counting down.
ACTGCCTTTGCCTCTTTAGTGTGATATTTTCTTGCTTCACTCTCACCAATGGTGTCTTCACCATGGCTTGTACCTTCATTCATCTTTCTTAAATGACCAAACAACTCCTCCAACATTCTCAAATCTTCCTTTAGTAAGATCTCATCTATCTCACTATTCTCTTCATCAAACTTGGGTCCTTCATTCACAAGGATTACTTGTCCTTTACCTCTTATCTCATCTTTTCTTAGCTTGTCTTCACATAAACCAACTTCTTCAATATACTCATAAAAAACAATTGGAGCAATATTACCTTGTGTTTCCTTACTCTTTTCAATCATGTGAACTGATTTGACATCTCCACTTTCATCATCCATCCTCTTGGAACTCTCTCCTTGCTGCACATTAGTTTTCATAGACATTTTCCATTCCTCATTTTCCATAAAGAGATCATTAAATGATTCAAAAACATCATTATCCCATTCATTGCAAGCAATTGACTTACTTTTCATCTTTGTATCCTCATGCTCTACCTCATTATTCTTTGAGAAGTTTTCTTTCTCACCTTTAGCCATCCATACCTTCTTCATAGCTTTAGGATGACACTTGTTCAATTTACCAACCAATTTCTGCTCTTTGACATCTTCATGTTGTCTTGTTTGATAGCTGGTCTTGCTCACTTTGCATTCTACCTCTTCCTTCATGCTTTGTATTTGCTTCTTGCTTGAGTCATCATCTTGATTGAGCTTTGTGTATTTCATTACATTTGCTGATCCCTTGAGCCATTTTGGTACCACATAGCCATGGTCTATTGCTGGATTTGAAGGCTTTTTATTGATCTTCTTCATCTCCATCTGTACATCAGTAGTCTTACTCTTATATGCATGTGCAAAATCAGAATTTGAACTTATTTTTACCTTTTCAATGGCTTGATGTTTAGCCATACTTTGCCTTATAGTTTCCTTGTTTGCATTCACTTTCTTTAGGTGTGTTTCCTTCCTTTGTTCTATTGGAATGTTTTTCAAGTCATCGTAGTATTCTATACCCTCTTCTTCATTGGCATGATGGACTTCCACTAATTCCTTGTGAAATTTTGCAACCTGTTCAACAGCGGTTTCATAATTAAGTGGATGAGAAAAATCAATACTATAATTCACCTTTACCTCCTTGATGGGCTGCTTCATGGTTTTCTTCATTTGCATGGCTTCTTTGATTGCACTATCCTCTTTTGTGCATAGTTTTTCACTTGCTTCTTCAAGGTACTCCATGGCATCATGGAATACAATTTCCTCCTCCATCTCAAAATTTTCTTGCACAAGTTCTCCAACATCTTTCTCATGCATTTGACAATGTATTCCTTCTTCTTTATCAACAACAAACTCTCTTCTCTTTCTTGCACATTCACTTGTGCACTTGGTGTCTCCTCTTGCACCAATCTCTTCATTCTTTAAGGCCTTTCTTTTAACCTTCACAAGGCTGCTCATACCTGCAATTACCTATGCAAAGACAACATTAGATATAAAAATAAGAGACCACAAGGTCCCTATGAGTCCTCTCTTCACCAACACTCTCATCTTTTCAAGTGCTCTTCCTGGCACTTCATCTTTTCTTTCTTCTCTTCTCTTGTTCTCCACAATGAGAACCTTCTTCACAACTTCTTTCTCTTTTTGCTCACTTGGCAACCTACTCATCCTCTTCAAGCCTCTATAGGCTTCTCTCTTCTTGGCAATCTCATTTTGCCTTCTTCTCCTCTTCACTAGGAGATCTATTGGCCACTTCATCCTCTTCCTCGTTGGCCATACCCATGCTTGCTTGTCCATCTGCATCCAAGACTCATATCTATTTGCAAAATTAGCTAAATCTCTTTTCAAACTATCAATCTTTTTATCAATTCCATTACTATTCATACCTCTCTTCTTCTGGATGCTTGCTTCCTTCTTGTTGCCCTCATGTACCTTGCTGCTCTGTTCTTTTCTCAGCAATATTTCCATTTCTGAGATCTTCACCCAAGTCTTTTCCACCTTGGTCTTTTGATCCCTGTAGGTCCACTTGTCTCACCCAAGCCTTTCTCCTTGACTGGTCTTTTGACAATCTCCTTGATCTCACCTAGGCCTTTTGCATCCTAGTATTTTGATCCTACTTAATGGTTTTATTGAGCTTCATACTGAGTCAATGGTCTGCAATATGACACTACTTTAACCAAATATCAATAATTTCACAAATCCAAGCTTACCTTGCTTTGGATCTTTCTCTTGAGCATTCACTATGCTCTTCTTCTAGAGCTTCTCTTGGCTCTTCACTAAGCTTTCCTTGGCTTCTTCTCCTCTTAAGCCTCAATGGCCTGACTACTTTGAACCTGTAAATTCTTCACTACAACAACAATTACTCTTTAAAGAGCTTGAAAACAACTTGTCAATAACTTTCTTGTTACCTTCTTCACTTGTTTCAATCACTGTCTCTGCAAAAACTGATTAGAAGAGTACAAAATTTTCCTTTTTCCAGGAGCTTACTAGCTCTGATACCAAAATTGATGTACTGTGGCCAACTAGAACAATAACATGTGTATCATGTCCAAACATCATCCTGATAACAGACAATACATCTTCACATAATGCCTACCTCTGTTCATATATCTATTTCATTATTTGAGTGTGACTTTCCATGTCCCTGAAAATCCATGGCAACTACATGAGCCTTTTGCTTCATATTTCCTGCTGCCAATGCAAAAGAAAGCCCTAAATAACCTTCTCCATGTAGACAAAAAACTACCAGACCCTCTGTTCCTATCGAATACACATGGAATGTTTGTCTAATCTGTCTGTTCCATCTAAGAGTAAAAGCTTGGGTACGGGACTGGAAAGAAACATTTCTGATAAACCTTCGTACCAGCCTTTCCAATGATGTTCAATTTTCTCAAGAGGTGTGTGCCAAACATAACACTACCTCCATCATCAAATTTTAGTGTTGAAGGAACTAATATGCGAGCACATTCAATATTTATTAGTTGACCGCCTTTGATACTCCATTCAATAGCTTTCTCAACCGATGGAAAATGGCTTCAGATATAATGGTGGAGACTCCAAACCTGTCGACTTATGAACACTTCGTAGATTTCACAATGCAAACATTTTTCTTATTTAGAGAAACCTATCTTAACCTTTGACCAAAAAAAAATGAACTAGGATGATAAATAATACAACATTGATTTATTTCTTCTTCTCGGTAGTTCCTGCAGACCTCATCTTTTTGAGAATGTTAGACATATCCATAGCACTCAATCCTTTGCATTTCATGTCTACGCTTATGTGTCCTATTTTCCTTTGATATGCCATCCTCTCCATCTCATCAAATCTAGCCACCATACATGGATGAAATAGATCAAATAATTTCAAATTTGTTTTGATCTCCAATTTAACAACTAAACAACCCTCTCTGAAATTGAATGTTAATTTCAAACTACTGTGTAAATAAAATGCATAGCCCACTAACAGAATACTCGAACCAATTAAAATCCCTTTGGGCTTTTACTATTCTGTGAAGTAAAGATCTTGATCACATAGATGAGTTCCTAGTCTTATATTGACTTTATTTGTGTTTTGATTACCAGCTGTAACTATCGATGAAGGATTGAATACTTGGTCAGGCTTGGAAGATTAACAAACACAGCCAAGAACACAAAATTCTAAGGAGAATCGAATCGATTCAATTGTCTGAAAGATTTCAAAAGACTCTATTGGATTATCAAATAACCATGTTCTGTGTGTTCAAAGTATTGCAATATGCAAAAACACTAATATCATAAAGATAATGAAAGCACTTACACAGAAAAGAATCATTGCATCCATGACCATGAACAATGGCCTTATTAGACATTTTCACACCTTCTTTTATTCTCACATCCAATCCTCCATTTTCTCTTTGTTGCAGACCTACATTCTTACATACTTCTGATCATTTTTCCTCTCTCCATGAATGAGAGATTCTCCTTCTGTCCTTCCTCTCCTCTACGTCCCTCTCATCCTTTTTAATTAATTTTCTTTTGCTCTTTTTAAGAGCCTCCTCTCTAACCTCTACACCCAACTTGGGCTCAAGATAAAACAAAAACAATTTTTAATTTGCAACAATATACCAAGGTTGAAATATTTCCAACCACTCCTCCGTTATTTTCTCAACAGCCCCAACAATTAATTTTTACCTTTATTTTTATTTTTTACAATTACTCCTCATTAACAACATTTTAGAGGGAAAAATACAATAAATTGAATTTGAATTCAATCATCCCAACGTAACCATGTCTTGCCAAGATGTATGTAGATGCTCCTGCATCACTTTTGACCTATTTTAAACAAGTGCAAACCGTTATATCTAAGTGTTAGTATTTAAGCTAATATGGACCATTAGATTTTGAACAACTTTAAACCCTTTAAGGACCTTTTTAATTTAAACAACTAATTTATAAAGCTCAAACTTGATGCTTCCAGGAATGTTCTACTCTCTTTGAATCTTAATAACTTGAGTTAGAAAACTCATGTAGGCTTGAAATTTGTATATTGTGTTCCATACATGAATATTTGTATGATGTTACAAAATTTTGGCTTATGAAACTTTGTGAATGAACTTGGTAAATGCACAAGTGAGTTGGTCTATTAATTTTTAGATGACATCCTGGTGACAATCTAGTTCACTTAGGATTATCCTTGAACTACTACTTGATCATTGAAAGCTTAAATGAACTTCTTGAGCCCTGTGCAAACTATTTCCATGATCATGATTGTTTGGACACCATGAAAACCTATCACTTGCATATATGAATTTAAAATGACCTAAGACACCAAATGACACAAGGACTAATCTAGATTATGACCATAACTAGAATGACATATGATATGACATAAAATGAACTACAACATACCCTATGACATTATAAAAATCCCCTATATGAAATCATGACTATAGGGGGTTGACCAATTTTGACTTGTGGTAAAAATAATCAACATTTTAGTGATTTTAGCATAGCATGTCATGTGAAGAGTTTTTAAATGTATAAGACTATTTCTAGTGTATAATTAAATTTAGTATCTACTACTAATTTTTAGTTTAATTCACCTTAGATAGTTTTCATGCACCACACCATATTAAAACACTGATTCTAGTGCATTTTAAGACTCTTAGGTTAGTGTTGTGGACATTGTATTTTTGTGAAAAAGGTATGATAGTATTGTGTAAAAACATCTAGTGTATCACCTCCTTTATAGTAGGTTCAATTCTTTTAACCCCTAACACTTTTCCCCATAATTAATCAATTAAGCATAGAGAAGAACATTTCAAGATACGAAATAAGTTTGAACAACTTCTTCTACGGTGAAATATTTGGTAACAACATGACACTAAAAATGTTATTAATTTTGATAAATAAGAATTTCCAACATAACATGTAATCATACAAAATATTCCACTATTTATTCAAGTTGAGCTACAAACTAACTGATTTAAATGAGTATTGATTGTTGGTGGTTATAGACTTAACATTTTTAGTGGGCCTTTCTTACCAAAAATGAGTATTAACATTCAAAGATACTATAATTAAATCAAAATATTAAAGGGTTTGATGAATATGCATGACAATTACAAGTATCAAAAAATAGCATCAACATAACTTGGATGAATCAAATCCTATTTCTAAACTCTCTTTATTGGTTAATTGGTAAGTTCAATATGACAATGTTTAAGATTATTTTGATATTGATGATGATGAAACCAAAATGCTTAAAAATATAGATGATCAACTATCCAAGCTAAATTTATATCCCTCAAATAAATATTTATCTCATAGATTATACATAACCACTGGTCGAGGGGTATGCCATGATGATTCCAAATCAATAGCCAAACATCTTCTAGATACAAAGAATAAACCTCTTTTAGGTATTTCTCAATCTGATAATGTGAACACTTCTTGCATTAGTAGATCCCATATGGAATTTATGATAAATTTAGTGAATAATTTGTAGAGCATTCCATTAGACATTCAATTTTGGGCTCCTTTTTATAGTCTTCATCTTGGCAAAGCTCAGAGCTATATAGAAAAGTTCAAAACTAGATAATATATTTCAAATATATTAATATTATATTGTCTATATTATTTCATATAGAAGATTAAAAATATATAGGAAATGAGTTTCCTATATTCAAGATGGTTAAATCCCTATAATCTCTCAACCAAATAATTTCTTGACTAACTAAACACTATATATGAATATATTGTTAATAATAATATATTCAAGTAACTACCAAATAACTAAAACAAATCACCCCATTTATTATTGTTATGCATAATAACAATAATATAATAAACAATCATTAATATATTATTTACTAACAATAATTACATTATTAAAAAATAATAATGTGAACACACCTCAACATTCACCCCCTTATAAACATTATTAATCCTGATCCACACCTCCTTAACGTGAGTATGGGGAGAATATACATCTTCAAAAACTGGCCCAAATAGAATCATATCCCAATGCATACTTTTAGGTCTACATACTAATGTCTAAATATTGTTATCTCAATCTTGCTGGACATTACCACTATTATGTGAAGAATGCATCTTGTATTTATACCATTTGAATGCAATGGATGTTTCACTAGCCAATCATCTCGATAAGGAAGTAAGGTAGTGAGAGGATCTATGTAGTCAGAGGATTTTTGTAGTTAACTACCGTCATATACAACTATTACCACATTCCATTACATCAAATTATTTCAAAATTAGTAGGGTGAAAATACACACTATGAAAAAATGAAATATCATGAGGAATAAATCCTCATTGTCATCTTAGGTAACCTCTGTTAATGTTTGTTGCCACTCAACAATAAAATCATAGATAATTTCCATTACCACTAAATAACTATCGTTGGCATTAACTGATTTGGTGAAAATTACACCACACTAAAAAAATAAAAAAAACACACCATGATGAAAATAATAAAACTAAAAAATATGCCACTAAGCAAAAAGTGGCTTTGTCACTAGTGGCTAACAAGAGGATCTCGAACCTCCAGCCTCTATTTTCTCCATCCTCCAATATAGGGAGCTACTTATTTTCTTTGTAAGTGCTTGATGTATTCTTGTGTAGTAATGCATTGATGATTTCATGGTTGGACATCCTCCCATTTGGTGTCTACCTCATATCCAGCTTCAAAATTCTTTCAAAATTTCAAGTCTTGATTTTGCATATTTTAGAGATTGGTTTCCACCAAAAGTGCATCGATTACAATTCTGACACAAGATTTGACTCTTTACTCATTTTTTATTTTGACAATATGATTAAATGATAATGATGACTTCTTAAATTTTTTAATGACATATATTTACTATGGACCCAAAAAAAAATATTGACACTTTGAATTTTTATGACATGACTCTTTTGACGACATAACCTACTTAATATAAAAAATATAAACTGTTACCTTTGTTGATAAAAGACTTAATTACACTTTGGGATTTTTATGGGAATGAACCTATTTGACATAAATTTGAGACTTTAATAATATTAACATCTATTTTCAATACAACAAAAATCTATTATTGAAAATTTGACCTATTAAGACTAACAATAAAAACTATTGACTCTATATGGATTTAGTTCTTAAAAATGAAGATAACTAAATTTTGTGACTTGACACCTAAAAATTTGATAATATTTTAGGACATTAAAAATAAATACTTTAAATCTCTCACTATAAAAACAAACCTAGCAAAAATAAAGGAAGCCATGCATGGGCGGAGAAAGATGGGTTGAGATCGAGCCTTGTTGGACTTGTAGTGTTCATTTCATTTGGCTATAAAAATAAAAGTTTTCATAGATGGAAAGCAATGATTTATTACAACCACCTATAAATGTAGATATGTTAGAGTTTACAAATACAAGCAAAGAAGAAATGGATGTTTACAGAATATATGGGTCACCTATCATTTGTTAGGTAGTTTAATATGTTTTCCTAGATTGAGTAAAGGATCATGTAAACTATTCACTTTCCTTGGTATGCTTTGTATTTTCCTTTGACTAAAGATTTTCTCCTTTTCTTCACATAAAATATCAATCCTCTAAGACACAAGTATGAATAACTCATAATAGCAGGCCAATTTGCATGATGAGATCAACCATGAGTTTTGATGTGCTTCACTCAAGTATGGGATTTGAAAGGTAAAAGAATATAAGTACAAAAATATAATACAACAATTCTAATCACTTTTAACAAGTTACTATTCATCAAGGCTATGCTCATAATTATGGAATAGAATTTAAAAAAAATGATAAATTTAACTCCTTTAATCCATAAATCTCCTCATTTTCTCTTGATTTGACCCAAAAAATTACTAATTCTACACTAAATTTTTAAAAATAAAAATCCACAATTGTAGCAATAAAAGCTTACTAAGGTTGCCCCAATCTTGCTTCAAATTTCCATTATAGGCACAAGACTAATAAATCTATGATACTAGACCTTAGGGAAGATCAAACCCATACAAAAAAAGTTGAACATCAAATAATATATTTCAAACACAATAACATTAAATTGTCTATATTATTGCATATGGAAGATTAAAAATATATAGGAAATGAGTTTCTTATATTTTGGATGGTGAAGTCCCTCTAATCTCTCAACCAAATAATCTCCCAACTAGCCAAACACTATATATAAAAATATTATTACTAACAATATATTTGAGTAACTACCAAATAATTAAAACAAATCACACCATATATTATTGTAATAATAATAATAATAATAATAATAATAATAATAATAATAATAATAATAATAAACAACTATTAACGTATTATTTTTTATCTAACAATGTTACATTATTACAAATTAATAAATGTGAACACACCTCAACACTTCATACTCTTGGTGCTTAACCATTTGAATGATGCATATCCATTTCAAAAAAAATTAAAGATGATTTAAACTGTTCTATTAGAAACTAAAATTTTCGATTTTCCTGTTGTAATTATATCATTGCATTACACAATGAGGCAATTTTTGATTTGTAAGAAATAATAGTCACAAAAACTATTAGTCCCCAAATGTTTGTCAACACATTCTCCATTGAAGTTCAGGAGGTCAGTTTGAGTTGTACTATAATTATTTTCAAATAATTATAAAAATATTGATCCTGTTAATTAAAAAAAACATATTTGGTTCTGTCTTACATAAAAAAAAATTAAATGAAACAATTGCCAAAATAAATACAATAATTAGGGGTCGTCAACCTATTGAGGCCATGGAAAAAATAGATATGGAGGGAAATACATAATAATTTCTATAGGTGCCCTTGCAGCCATTGGTAAGAAGAAAATGCATGCGGAGTTCTATTGCAATTCCATAGAAATGTTACACTCATGTTTTCAGTATAACTTCATAAAAAATCTTAGATTTTATTGAATTAACAAAAATGCTAATTTTATCATTTTAATATTTCAATCCTCCATTACATATAGAGTATCACAATATATAATGAAAATACCAAAGGGTCTGGTAGACCTTCCATAATTTAGATGAAAAAACAAGAGAAAGGTGTGCTAAATTAAACTATGTTTTTGATTTTTAGTATATGTTAATTTAATAATCTCCTTATTTTATTTGTCATTTTTATGATTTTCAATTTAATTTTAAGGGCATTCTCCTTCTCAAAGGATAAATTTCAGAGCACCACCACCACCAATTCACCCAACCCTGTAAATAGTGGAAGAATGAAATGTTTGTTTAGGCAAGTATAAAGTGGTGGCATTATTCAATAACAACTTCTGATTTTCCAAACTTTTCACTTGGTAGGCTACCTAGTGCAATGGGAACAATAATTCTTCATAATCTTGATTTGGATGAATAGTTTTTGGGGATTGATAGTATCACACCCATGGGTTTTTTAACCCTCATGATATGATATAGGGATCTCATCCCACTAAGCCTTTATAGTGACCTTGTACACCCAACTCTCCACCCAGCATCAATGAAGGCAATCATGTTAAGGATATTCGACTAATAGATGATAATTGTACATTTTTTTATTTCTCATTTATTGACAAAGAATTCTAAGGCCTATGTTACTAATTTTTTATTGATAACCTTGATGATTTAAGAGCATGGGAGTGTCAGGCAAAAGTATTGATTCAAGATATAAATCCATGTTTTTGAAACCATAATCAATGTAGTCAATTGTACTCAATGGTTGAACATCACTCGACAAATATTGATGTTCTATTCAACCAAGTAGTTTTTCAAAGTGTTTTAGTGATTCATAGATTTAATGATTTTTTTCTTGATATAATGTTAAACAAGCTTGAGAACTTAAATGCGGAAGCCCAAGTGTATTCTAACAAATGGGCAAACAACAAAAGCCTTATACATCTTGCAAATGTTAATAAATAAAAATATGCGATTACTTTATCTTTATTATTTTTTTTAATTAATATTTTTATTAATTATTTTAACTAATTAATATTGTTTTTTCATTTGTAGTCAAAATATAAAAATTAGAAGAACCTTAATCATGTGTAGTCAAAAAGAAAATTAACAATCTAACATAATTGTAATTTATAATTTCAATTAAGATCCCTTCTAAAATTATTGTTCCCTATAAATAATTTTGGAAAATCCTTATTAAAATTCTAAATTATCATGGAGACAATTGCATTCGATACAGGAACATACACATAAATCATTTTAATTAATTTTTTATTGTTAAAATTAAAGGTGGGTTTTGAATGCGCCCACCTCCTTTTATAGAAAGATTGAGATATAATATTTATTGGGTTATTTCATAAGAAATCAGTTATAGATATGATTTGATATACATGGTGTGAATATTTCAACCAAGTGCTCTACATTTTGTGTTTCCACTCATATCTAACATTTTTGGACTTTATGCATTTAGAAGACACCAATGGAAACATTGAACAAGATGAGCCAAAAATAACCCTAAACATGTTCTCCTCCACAATCCAAATGGAATTAGTTCAAAATTTTTTCCATTATAATCTACCTTTGAATTTAAAAATCTATCTCAAAAGATCCTTTCAAGGTCTTTCCATTATGTCCATGCCAAATGCCTCGAACGAATATCTATAGATAGTTTTTATCATGGTGCTGACCCAGACACTCTAGAAATGCTAAAGGGCATCGAGGCACTTTGGGGAGAAGAGCTCTATGGTGTAGATGCATTTAAGATTGCACCAGTATAACACAGTCCTACAAATGAAAGTGTGGTCATTGTGGGAGAGACATGTAGTAGCGTTGATGACTATGTGTGCTGAAAAGATGGGGTCCTACATTTTCAAGACCTATTTTTCCTATGCAGGGGAGGAGATGATGATGGTTATTCTGAAGTTGAGATGGAGAGTCATTAAGGAGCCATGAACCTTTGCCATGTAGCAGAGGGACTCATGAGGTTTTTTACCTAGCTAAAGGATGTTTTCAATCAGTGGCAGGGGATGGGTTCTAGGAAGTAGATTTTTGGATTCATTACTAAAGCACATCTTTGAGAATAGTAATTATTACAAAGATATGAATGTGAGCATAGAATAAAAAAAAATTCTCCATGAATTTGTGTCCATATTCCATTTTTTCCTTTGACACATTATTTCTCTTTGTTGTGTGTTTTAGAAGTTATATAGGCAAAATTTTGTTTTACGAACTGAGAACCACATGAATTTTTTTATCTCAGATATCGATTTCTGAAAGAAAATGCACTTGTCATGATTCCCATCCATTTGGATTAAAATTCAAAACATCTATTTTCTTGCTTTGGAGATAATATCCAATGACCAATATAAATGTAATGAATTGATCCACCCTATACTAATAAACTCATCCATTGTAAAAACCTTATTCAAATCTTTTCGCCCTTTTTTGAATTTTTTAAAATCTACAGTGTCACCCTTCTTATTCAACATCTTCAGTGCATATATGCTTGTGTGTCACCATTCATGTCATTAATAATGATGCTTTTAGCAATTATGTTCTCTAATATATAAAATATTATGTTATTATAGTAATAATTAATATATTAAATATAATATAATATTATTGTATATATAGTTTATTTTAAAATTTGAAATTATTATTATATAAATTGTGAAAGTATAACTTTTTTTAATATATTAATTTTTTTTTAGATAAATATCAGATTTTAAGGGTTTCTTTCCTAATAACATAAAATTTTAAGAAACTATTTCCTTTGGCTAAATGAACTATCCGTTAAGGTAATTTAAGCATCATTGTCATAGACAAAATATACCGACATAAAATATTTTGACATATATAAAATTAATTACATTTCATAGACTTAACAAGGTTTGATTCCTATCAAAACGTATTACCACCATAAACAAAACAAAAAATATAAATTTCTAAAGCTACCAATAGCTAGTGAATCACGATGAGCTGGTCATCTCCCCAAGTGTCATCTTAAGCTTAAAAAACATTCTAAACTTGATCATTCTCCATCACCTCAAGATATTCACACACCATCAACTACAGACAAGAGTGAGACTTCAAAATGAAACCCATCTATGCAGTTGCTACCTTCAATGCCCCTAGCAAGGAAAAAAATTGTGTTTTTCTATCTCTTTCTGCAAGCCCCTTATACCTTGACTATGCCCTTATTATCTTCCAACCATGGAGGTGCCTAAAAATAACCATGATAAAAGCCATGAAGAAACCATTTAATCGCATGCAGCCTCCCTAAAAACCTACACACAACTCTCTACTTTTCTAGCTAAGGGAAAGGGGCTAACATTTCTGCAAATTTGGCAAAGCCACTCCCTTGGCTTCTCTCTCCCTCTCTTCCCCAGAACACCATGCATCCAATTATTCAAAAAAATTTATGAGGCTAACAAATATTTTCTCTAGATCCCTATAAAAGCATAATGTTATTAATGCATTCATCCATTGCAAAAACCTTATTAAAAAATATTCACCAATGTTTGAAAATTTGAAAAACTATAGTCTCACCCTTCCTATTCGACATCTTTAGTGCATATATTCTTGTGTCATTCTTCATGTCATTAATAACTATTATTTAAGCAATTGGATTCTATAATAATATATTATAGATTACTATAACATACTGTTACTATATACACTGATTTTTAAAAAAACTAAAATTGTTATTATATAAATTGTGCATAATTTTTTTGAATATATTTATTAATAGTTTAAATTATATTATATTATATTAATAATATAAAATATAATTTAAATTATTTGTAAATTTATTGTCATATTATAACAATAAATATATATTATAATAATAATATATATTAATATTAATATTAATATTATATATTTCATTATATATTATTAATAAATAAGTAAAAATAATTTATATATTACAATAATAATATTTATAATTATAATTTTAGTATAATATAATAAATTATATATTATAATAATATATATTATATATTAGGAAGCCACTTTTATAGATTCATCCCAGAATCTTTTGATACCCTCTCCATAATTAAAACACTGTTAGGTGTACATCAAACCTAAAAATGTCTTATTAGTCTCTATCGTGCAAAGTACTAAATGAATCAATTGAACAAATATATTTTATTCTATCCAATCAAAACTCTCAAAAAATATATATATATTTTTTATCAAATCTAAGTTTAACATTAAATATTATCAAAATATTCTTCTACTTATTCATATGAAATATTTCAATTGTATTAATATTATAAGTAAAAATCATTTAAAAAATGAGATGTTACAATACACTACCATAAAAAAATCATTACAGCATAAACATTGGCATTAAAAACTCTTAGAATTGATTGCTATTTGAAACAGATATATAATATAATTTTTAGAAAACAAAAATAATTTTTTAGCATAGACGTGTACTTGCATTTATGAATTTATGTAACTAAAAGACAAGTGCACATCATGTCTAGTACTTCACATAACTTATTTTTGTTCAGTCAATAAAATTTTTAGAATGAATATTATTAATTTATAAATGTATGAATAAAAATTAGGAACTTAACAATTAGTAAAATATAATCCAACACTATCCAATATCAACCACTTTGGATGCTAGCTTAACTATCTAATAGATATAAATGCTAGATTATTTAAGAACATTATTTTTTATATATCTTATCTATATTAATTACATTTTTTTAAAATATTATTTTTTTGAAAGAATTTAATTTTAGTATGATTATTGTTTTAATATGAATTTTTTCTAAAACTTTTAAATATTAAATGTGGTGATTAATTTTAAATATATTTTTTGAAAGTTCAATTATAATTTCATAAAAAATTGTTTTTAACAATCTAACATAATTATAAGTTATAATTGCAATTAACATCCTTTCTAAAATTATTGGCCCCTATAAATTATTTTGAAATATCCTTATAAATATTCTAAATTATCATGGAGATAATTCTATTCGACACAAGAACATACACATAAATCATTTTAATTATTATTTATTATTAAAGGTAAAGGTGGCTTTTTGAAAGGGACCGCACCCTTTTACAAATATTGAGATATAATGTTTATTGCATTATTTCATAAGAAATTAGTTATAGATATGATTCGGCATGCATGGTGTGGATATTGCGACCAAGTGCCCTGCCTTTTGGAATGTGATTCTAATTTTTTTTTTCATATCTAACATTTTTAGACTTTTTGCATTTGGAAGACACCAATCAAAACATTGAACAAGAGAATCCACCCCTATTTAGTCAAATTTCAATAGTAGCATGCATAGTCCGTTGAATATGAAACAACTACTCCATATTGAAGGGAGTCAAATAGCAATAATGAAATGGATGGGTGGAAACAAATAGAAAGTTGTTAGTGTCTCTAAAATAGTGTCGACCTCTCCATCAAGAAGAAGCAAAGTGGAATCAATGAGCAGATAGTATTCAAACTCTTTAGCTTAGGCATGTGATGATGTTCATAGGTGTTCATGTATGTCATATTGATGGATATGATGGCATGATGTATATGTTGATTTGATTATGTTATATGGAGTTGTTGTTCATAGATAGGATCATGGTATATAGAATGATATATGATGATGTTTGGAATTGTTGTGATGTTTATGGTAAATATAATGATGACATAGTTTATGATGCTTTGTTCATATATATGATGTTTTTGATGGATATGATGCTATTATGGAGAAATAGATGATGTGTGATGTGATTCATGATGTTTTAATCATTGATAGATATATGATGTGGTTCATGAATATAGTTCATAATGTTGTGTTCATCATTGATGTTTAATTTTGATGATCATAGAGATGCAATGTGATTATGGTTAAGGATGTAATGAAAATACATAAAGTAAGTTAGATAACAAACTAAATGTAGGAAAAAATAAATGAGAATTATGAGATGTATGTTTAGATGAACCAATGATAAGAGGGAAAAGAAAAATCATGACGTCATTTCATTCGTAAAGACCTAAAAAAACTAAAGCTAGATTGGCTTAAGGAACTTAAGCCTTTAGAATGCTTCACATTATAATGATTTGCTTGAGAAAATGGTGTCATGATCACATTGTATCAAGTAAGCTCATAATCCCTTGATTAAAATATGATATAAAGGGGGGGATAGGTGATGGGTGAAAAGGTAGATGGGTTAAAAGGTAAGATAACCTTTTGTAGGTTAGTTTTCCCATTCTATAGGTGACCTAAGAACCAAATTAGACAAGTCCATGTCTTAATGATAGGTGTAGACTGATCAATGTGGGAAGTTTACTAATGTTATACATGAAAGTTGATTGTGGCTTTCTTGGGATTCTTATTTTGATATAGGGTCTTTTGTTTATTACTTTTATTTTTTATAGTCTATGAAGCTAATCAAATAAATAAGCTTAAAATGATTGATTTTGACCCATTTGACTTAGCCATCCTTCAAGGGAATGGTCTAGGTTTGGGCTTATATATTTGGTAGTTGCCTTTTGAGGGAGCAATCTGTATTTTAAGCAATTTATAGGATTTTTGCACCGCTATCCTTCAAGGGAGAAGTTTACAATGCTAGAAATATGTGACCCATATGATATTTGTTTTGGATTGCAAGGTTTTTAGACATGGACAATTTTAATTAGGCTTAGAGTTTTACTTTTATGAGGGAAAGACTTTTAACACAAATAAGGTTAATGGTAGGTAAAAGGAATGGTTTGAGAAACAAATGATCATGGGATTCCATCTCATTAGATATGAAAAGTATCCATGAGAAAAATGCCATGGGTGAGTTATAGTACCCACCTTTAAGATTAGGCTATAACTGTGATGGTTAATCAAATGGTTATATGTTGTAATCAGTTGTCCTCAAAGGGAGAGGGATAGGTAGATGAAGGTGAGAGTCTCATAAATCAACAGATGACATTAATTTAGATAGTAAGGTGAATTTGATCCTTCTTTAAAAAAATAAATGACGCATATGCAAAGCATTAATAGGCTCAAGTTTTAGTTTGTCTTTGAAAGAGGATAAACGACAAGCTCCTGATATATACTTATGGGTGATAATGTAGGATCCAAGACAATTAAAAAAAATTACCTCTTTTGATTTTCTTCATGTTGGTGACATGTTGGTTTTCCTTAATGATGAGGTCTCTGATATAGAATTCTCGTTTAATTATGTATTTGTTGTAGGCATACTTGATTATTTATTGGTAGACATGAAGATGTTTGAGTACTATGAGGTCATGTTTGACAAGTAGCTCAAGTCATACTAGTCATTCTTGATAATAGTCACTCTCAAAAATAATCTCTTACAAAGATATGAGAAGAAAAAGAATCTAGACTTCAAGAGGCAAAATTGACTCTACTCCAAAGACTAGAGAGAAAGGGGTAGCACTTGTAGAGGTTATAATGATGGTGTGATTGGCCATTAAGGTGAAAGGGATGTGAAAATGCCAACCCTGACATAAAACATTGACTACTTTGGTCAACATTTTGTTAAGTATTTGTTAGAGGCTTCTGCCTATCCATTTATTTATGGATGGTAAGGCAAGAAAAATCATAACTTAATGCCAAATGCATCACAAAGACCTTGAACTTTATTTTTCTTGAAATATTTAACATTATCAATGATGATATAATGTTTACACCAAAATGATTAATGATATGGTGGTTGATAAAGTTGACAATATTTTCTACTTTGGTAGAAAAGAGAGGAATGGCCTCCACCCACATGGTGAAATACTCAATAGATGTAATGATGGATTGGTGTCTTTGTGATGAATGAGATTGATTTCTCAAATAATATCAAGTCCCCATTGTGAGAATGGCCAAAATTATTTGGATTATTTAAGGCTATCGGTAGGTACATGGTGTAAATTAGAATGTTGTTGACATTTGACACACTTCTTTAAATAATCATAATAGTCTTAGTTGATCATGGGCCAATATTATCCAAGGTGAAGGATGTGTTTAGCGATAGCTAAACCACTAAAATGTCCCCCAAAAAGTATATAATGTGTTTCCTTCATGGCATGAGAAGATTCATGACTACTAAGGAAATGAAGGAGGCCATCAAAGCCACATTTTTAAATGATTACCCCTAGTATGGTATAACGAGAGGTATTTTGAACAAAGGCTCTTTAGGCATTTTGAGAGAGGTTGCGAGGAATGATACTTTGGTTGAGGTAATAAAAATTTTGTTCATACCATATGTCTAATGGAGAACTTTCCACATTACAAATGATAGGAATGTCAGAATGGATATAAGATAGGGTGATAAAGTGATGGATGGTAACAAAAAGTTTAGAGTTAGTAGGTTGAAATGGGATTTTGGAAGCAAGGGAAGCCATTATATTCATGAAATTATTGGCATATTTTGGAACAAATTACATAAGGTAATGATCAAATGATGCTAAGAATACATATAAATTTTTTTTTTACTTTAGTAATACATCATTCTTAAATTAGTTGGGAATCACCAAAGACACTGATTATCTTGACTCCCAAGGCTAGAGCGGTTAAGAGACATATGACTAGGGATTCATACTTAGCTAAATTGTTGGTGCACTCTAATTTATGTTTAAAGTATAGGGAAATAAGTTTACCATCAAGGGGAATAAGAATAACTCTAGGACCCCCACCACATTGTCATTTCAAGCCATCCAAAAACATGGTCATTTGGTAAGTAGGTCCTCTTGAGAAAGGGTCATGATGGAATCTTATATAGATAGAAGAGGAAGAGGTTAGTTGTTTGGTATAGGAGCTTTAGTGAATTGATCAACAATAATTTTACCTTTAATTGAAATTTTTTGAAGGAACTCAAGATCAAAATTAGCTAAAATCATGAGCCACATAGCCATACACTAGTTTTGGTATGGTTTGGAGTGCATATACTTGAGTGGATCAATGTTAGTGATGATTTAGTTTTTTGATTAAGAAGGTAATGGTGAATCTTAGAATCTATGAAGATGAGTACAAGGTAAAGTTTCTTAGGATGGGAGTACTGAGTCTCATAGTCTATAAACATTTAACTTATGTAGAAGACAACTTGCTCTTTGTTTTGTTCATTATGGTGAGCAAGTATTGCCCCTAGGGATCAGTCAGTGGCAGAGATGTAAAGGTAGAAATGTTCATATTTTTTAGGTCAGGTAATAATAGGTAGATAAATAAGGTATTATTTGAGTGAATCAAAGGCATGTTGACAGTCCTTGGTCCACTTAAAAGATGTGTCTTTCTTAAGGAGATGGTGAAAAGGTTGACATCTATCTATTAATTGAGAGATGAAATGTTGGATTGATTGGAGCTTCCCTTAAGAGCTAAATTTTTTTTTAAGGTGGGTTAGAGGTGGAATTTCAAGTATTTCTCTAACTTTGATAGGATCTACCCAAATTCCTCAAAGAGAGAGAATGAATCCAAGAACCTTTCCTGAAAGGACCCCAAAAATACATTTTTTAGGGTTTAGTTTGACATGGAAATAGATATGTCAATTGAAGATGATTTTTAGAACATATAGATGATCCTTGTGATATTTATATTTCTCAAGGAGATCATCCACATAGTTCTCTATGATTTTATGGAGTAGGTCATGGAAGATATAGGTCATGGCACACTGGTAGGTTATGCTAGCATTATTTAAATTGAAGGGCATGACTGTGTAGTAGAAAGTTCCCCATGGGGTGATGAAAGAGGTTTTATGTTGATATTTGGGAGAAATAAAGATTTGGTTGTATCCTAATAAACCATCCATGAGAGATAACATCTTATGAACAACTGTAAGATCAACAAGTTGGTCACTACTAGGCAAATAAAAGTCATCCTTTGGGTAAGCAAGGTTAAGGTCACAAAATTTGATACAAAGGCAAAGTCCCCCTATGGGTTTGGTAATGGAAACAATGTTAGAAACCCATTGGGGATAGTCATTGGGTTAGATTAAGTCAACAAATAAGAGGTGTTGAAGCTTTTCTCTGACTAGAAGATCAATGTGAGGGTGCATCCTATGAATCTTTTGTTAGATAGGCTTAACGTCAAGATGGGTGAAAATGTTATGGAGAGTGATAAAATGGTCAATTATGGACATATCCTAAAAGGACCAAGAAAATTCTATGCTATGGTCATAAAGGAATGAAGGGTAATTTTGTTGTTTTATGGAGTTCAAGGATTGTCTGATCTTGATGATACAAAGGTTATGGATATAAAAATTCCTCATACAGAGGTTATGCAAAGGCTATCGACGGTAGATTTGTTCAACATGGTTTGGTTCTTAGGAGGAAGATATTTATGGATATAAAAATTCCTCATACAAAGGTATGTGAGAATGGAATCATCATCTTGATGTTGAATGGTGTTGATAGAAGGAGAATCATTTTCTACAATTTTAGGATGGATGAGAGGAAGGGTTTTTGTTCGACCATCCTTTTGATAGGTTAGGGGGACGATAATAATGGTATTGATAAAAGAAATTATGTGGGATGATATGAAAATCCTCAGACTTTGAGGGAGATGGGGTTGGTGATGATGGGACATCCTCGTTAATGGTGGTGATCGGTTTAGGTTAGGTGCGTTATTCTAGTGGTACAATCCCAAGGCTGAATAACTCATGAGGGTATTTGGGTTTTGATTATGGGTATCTCATGAGGTCCCTATTCATAAAGGCAAAGGCCAAACCCCTTCCAAGAACACATATAAATGTATGCTTTGGAAAATGTGCATTTGTTGAGATAAGAGAAGTTGAAGGTGAATGGTCAGATATGATGGGTAGTTGCAGAAGCAAGAAGTGGATGATCAAGTCCCCTATAGATAAAACCAATTTGATGATTAGATGGTTTAATAGGGATGATGCTTCTGATGTTAGGGTCATAACTAGGGTCATGGGTGACGTCCCCATACTCTTGAGGAGTAGGGAAAACATCCAAGGCTAGAAGATGGTATTCTCCAAATGAGAGATGTTGGAACATGGGTTCCAAGGGATCCTCTACAAGGATCTAGGAATATGTCATGGATGAGTTTTTTGAAGCTTCATCAACTATGGGGGTGGAGTTATTGGTAGTTGATGGTGAAGTAGATGGGAGAGGAAGAAGAACATCATTGAGTTAGTATATCATATTACAAGATGCAAAATGACTAGGGTCAATGGATATGGTGATAAAATGACCTTCATGCTCAAATTTGAAACAAAGATGTAGGGTGGGAGACAACTCATAGCATGGATCTAAGGGCATCGAAGTAAAATGTTTTATTAGAAATCACCCTCAACAAGTGAAAAGGCTAGGCCAATAATAACCTACACCTTCTCACCCTAACATGGAAATATTTTAAGAGGCTATGCCAATAATAACATACCCTTATGATCTTGGCATTTGTGGTTCTTGGAGAGAAATGACCTCATATTGTCCCATCATAGAACTTCTTGAGAAACAACCCAAACTGATCATTATCAATGCATCTCAATAGCACACCATTAATGTCTCTCATAAAAAACACACCATCCATAAGACAAAAAGGAATATATTTCAATCTAAAATATCTCCTTTGTGATCTAATCATATTACTAGGATACTCACTATTTTGATGAAATTGATCACATCTTGTGTCCAAATATGTAAATGCAAGAAACCAACTAGTTGGGAGCAATCATGATTGACTAGAACCTCTTCTTATGACTCATGAAAATATGAAGCTAAGTGTTCAAAAAGGCCTTTACCTCTTACTATTTTTTTTACTTTGATATCAACATCATAGTCGATCACCTTAGTGATCCACCCTACTCTCTTCTCACTAAGGTCCCTGTTAAATATAAACAGCTTGGTACTAGGATGAGAAACCATAACATGAATTTTAGTTATTGAAACCATATGATTATAATTATTTAATCCCCTTACAAAAAAAATACTTTTTTCTCCATAAAGGTGTACTTGAATTCATAATATTCTAAACCTTGACTAAAGAATGCAATAGTTTTCTCTATACCCTCATCATTATTTTGAATTAACATGGCTGATATAGTATCAAGGTTAGAAAATAAATACAACATGAATTCTTTATTAAAATCAAGATTCATAAAACTAGGATCTTTTACAATTACCTTCTTTATTACTTCAAAAATACTCTTACCTTCCTTAGCCCAAAAATGATCTGATTCTTTCATACCATCATTGTGATACGTTTGACAAAAGATGCAAACCCTGGTATGAACCTAATTACAAAATTTATCTTTCATAAGAAACTTTGGAGACGTTTATTATGCAAGAGAAATTATAGGACAATAATATCCTCTATCCTTTTAAGATAAATATCCAAACTATATTTGGAAATAATGTGTCTTAAGAGCTTATCTTCATGGACAACAAAGATGCATTTCTTTGGATTAAGAGATAATCCATGCTACCTGCATATTTCAAAAACTTATCTAAAGTGTTTCATATGTTCATTAGAATCTTTAGGAAACACTATTATATAATCTACATAAACCAATAACATCTCATTAATCAAACCTTCAAAGGCCATGTCCATTGCTCTTTGAAAGGTAGCACCAACATTTGAAAAATCAAATGCCATCTTCCTATAATAAAAATTAACCCATTTAATGGTAAATGTTATCTTAAACTGATCATCTTCATTGACAAAAATGTAATTATAACTTGAATATCCATCTAGAAAAGAGAAATGTTGAGAACCTGAAACAATATGTAAAATCTTCTCCATTGAGGGTAAAGGACAATTATCTTTTAGTGACACCCTATTAAATTCCCTAAAATACACACACATTCTTATCTACCCATTATTCCTTCTAATAGGCAAAATATTAGATACCCATGTTGAATTCTTGATAGTAAATATTATTTTAGATTAAAGGAGTTTAGTGAGCTCTAACCTCATGAGTTGTTTAACCTTAGGATAAATGGGTATGTGTTGTCTGATCGATTTAACTCTAGATTCTAACTCAATAGTATAGTGTGCTAGGCTAAGATCAAACCCTTTTAGGTCCTTATACTCCCAAGTGAAGATTTCATGAAACTCTCTACACAAATTAATGAATTCTTGCTTCTCTAAAGTAGAACATACCTTACCTAGTTTGAGAAGTTTGTCCTTAAAGATCAAGATCCTTTCATAATTATTTTCTTTTATAGACATACTCACCTTTTAATTTTTATATTGATAATTCTCATTGAATATAATTTCTAAGGTCACCAAACCCTTATGTATCTTATTGGTTATTAGTTTTATAATCTAATCGCCCAATTGTTCTTAGAGCTTCTTATGATTCCTTCAAAAAAACTCAACCTCATTTTGTAGGAAGCATTTAATGTGTCTATCAGTATCAAACAATCACCAAGAAACTTAATTATCCAGAACAGAATGTTTGATAATGATCTTAATATGAGAATATTTTCCCTCCTCTTTTATAGTAGTTGGAGTATCAAATTGAGCTCCTATAGCAGCTAGTATGTTAGCATAACTATTATGCTCCCTTGGGATAGATTGTATATTGAATGCATTAAAGTATTCAATAAAATCCAATAACCTGTGCTTATATGAATTTATCAAAGGGTTCTTTGTATCAAACACATTCCTCACCTAATGCACAACCAATTCATTCTCTCTATATACTTGTAAGTTCTTGATTACTTTTATCTTTCCCATTGAAGGCCACGGACCAAACCTTCATACTCAGCCACATTGTATAAATAAAATGAAATATATATAAAGCATAATAATATTATTTATATGTGGATAACAATGCAACACCATCTCCTACACTAACTTTTCTTCTTGAACCATAAAAAACATCTTCCACATCTCATTATCTTCACCCTCTTCCTTGGAAACTAGAGGTGTTGGTACTCCTTCTTCATGTATACAATACACTCCTAAATCAGTGTTAGTGCCATCTTCATCAATAAATAAATTTTAAATACCCTCAATCTTGAAATATGTGCCATCATCTACAATAAATTCCTTTTCTTCATAGGCCACATAATTCAAATTGGAACTTGTCTCAATGTAGTGTTCAATATGAAACCTTGAAAAAGGTTGTGTCCTAATTGTAACCTTGGCCACATACCTTATTTTGAAGTCCAAGAAGGAACTATCAGTTGAGAGTTATCCACCTATTTTTTCTATGAAGTCTTTTGATAAGCGTATTTCAAAGTGGGCTAGGAGATCAACAACAACTATGTCTTACAAGATAGGAAAAGTAGGACAATCGTGTAAGAAAATATTTAAGTTTTTTTATTAGTCCCATTATTTTGGTAGGTGTACCATATAATTAAAGGGATAATTTAATATTAGTATCATACTTTAGATGCAATTTATCAGTTACCACCTTTGGCATGACTAAAGTTAAAGCTCCACTATCAACTATTCAGTTACGAACTAGCTTGTCAACCACTATGAGAGTGAGATAGAATGGAGGAGGTTTTCCAATTATATCAAATGGTTTAGAAATGGTATTAGGGATAATTTAAATGACAACATGACTTTGAATTTTATTTGAAGGAGGGACACTAGTAGAGATAGTAGATAACTTATTTTTTAGGAGCTCTTTCTAACTAGGCATATGGAGAACATCCCAAATCGAAATGGATGCTTTAGTAATATTCAATGAATCTATAATGTTTAAAGAATCCATACTTACTTTATCTTATATTATTAGAGGAAATTAATTTCTTGGAGCTTGAAGAGTTGGAGTGCTTTGAACAATCCTCCCAACATTCTGATTTGGAAGATCTACAGTGTTATTTGAAGTTGTTACACTTGCAACCATGCCTTGTTTCTTTATATAAGGATTTAATGAGATTGTAGACACATTACTATCATCACCTGAAGCCTTTGAATTTGCTCTAGTGTTGTCTACAACCAAGGTTCCTTGGTTAATCATAAGAATTATCCTCAACTAGGAAGTTGGTGAAGATCACTTATCTACATCATCACTTCTCTTTGAATGATAAGAGGGGAGTATCCTCTCCTTTAGCAAGAATGACTTAATCTTTACCTTCATTATAATCCATAAATTGGTCTTATTTACATTTCTTTTGTTTCACTAAATTTTTTGCATAGGTATCATCTCCCTTGCATTGGTAGTAGAGTTAAGATTGTATGCATTGGAAGGCCTATTGGGAATATGTTGCCATTGGCCTATTCCTCTTTAAAATTGTTGACGATACTCTTGTTTATAAGGGTAAGGATTTTGATAGCCACTTTGTTTCATATTACATCTTCTAAATCTAGATTCCAACAATTAAATAGATGCATCTTTGTCTATGGCATTATTTACCTTCTTCAGAGCAGATTTAGTCTTGGTATTGGCATTAAGAGTTTGATCCACATCTGGAGTATTAACAGAATCATGAGATAATGGAGGCATAAACACTTTAGGTGGAAATATTCCAACTTGGAAGAGATTATTTTAATATTTCATGTTAAGATCATATACTTCAGGGAGTGTGGAACCACCCATGTATTGAAGCATGATTGAAATTTCAGTGCCAATAGATCTCAAATAGGTTAGGAACACAAAGTTGAGAGGTGGCCTCATAGTAGGAGGTAGTCTTTTCCAAGTCTTTTAGAACCTCTTGTTAAAATCATGAATTATTTCTTTGGATCCTATTTTGATCACGTTAAGTTGATGTATGAGAGAGGCATAATCACTCTCATTTCAAAATCTTAAGGTCACCAACACTCCAAATTCATCCCATTATGTGATGCATCCAACTTCTAGAGTCATATACCAATCAAGAGCCTTCCCTCTAAGGGATATGGCAAGGAGTCTAATGGAAATTTTTTCTTAAGTGATATTATGGAAGCTAAAAAGGTTACAAACATCTCAAATGTGCTCACTAGTGTAACATGACTCTCACCATTGAATATAGGCATAAATTTTGTGGAATTAAGATGAATGGCATCATATGCTTGAAGGTGATCTAGATTTTCTATATTGAAGAAAGTAAAATCATGATGTCTAGCCATTTTTTCTTCAATAACTTCAGTTTATTCAAAATTTTCACTCTCTTGACTTCCCTCACTAGAAAAATCATCTTGATCTTTAAAGAGAAAATTAGGAGGAGGATATTAAAGTCTAAGTGGAAGTTTAGGTTGAAAGAGCATGTTAATGGGATTGAGAAATCATCTAGATGATCTACTAAGAACCATGAATTATGATAGAAATTTTATAATAAGAAAAGGGATTTGAAATAGATTTACCTTTATGAAGTTTCCAAATGCTGAGTAGCACACCAATTTGTAGCTGATGTTATCAACACCAACATTAATCTTGATAAGTTGTCTTGAACACAGGTGCCACTAGGTATCTGATAAATATTGTGACCATATATTTCACCCTAGAATTTTTTTTAAGACTTTAATATATTTAGGAAATTTTGAAACATTTCCATGTATTGGGGTGTAGCTATATTGGAAATGGGCCTCTAGGTTTAAGTGTTAATTCCCTGAATGTATCTTGAAATGCTCTTGTTTATGCTAATTGATTACTTATGGGGGAAAAAGATAGGGATTGAAATAATTGAACCTAATATAAAAGATTTGATACATCAGATGGTCTTCTGTAATACTTCATACCTCTTTTACAAGGAGATGATATCCACAACACTAGCCTATGAGTCTTAGAATGCACTAACATCAATGTTTCAATTAAAGGTACAGTGCATGAAAACTATCTAAGGTGAATGAAACTATAGCTCAATAGCAGTTACTAAAGTTCATGATATACTTAAAATAGACTCATACATTTAACAACACTTCACATGACATGCTAGGCTGAAATAACTTGCATCAAATATGGGGGGATTGAAAAAAAGCAAGGATATATAGATATCGCTTAACTATTCACTATAGATCTCTTCACACATTTTGATAAGATGATGTATGAACTTGAATGAGATTGAGTTTATTATGATAATTCAAAGTACAATGTCAAAACTAGCAAGGTTTCACCATACATGGGGTGGTATTAGATTACAAAGGCCAAAATGGCAGCTACTTGTAGAACTTTAGAAAGAGGAGAAAATATTGAAATTTAAAGGTCACTAGAACACATGTACAACTAATAAGAAGAGTTACACTTGTATGAGGATGAATTAATAAATAGACCATGTAAGATCTAATGGGGCAAATGAATCTAAAAAATTATTATTTTTTAAATGTGGCACAAAGCTCCATTTACTAGGCATAAGAAATGGTCTTTCATCATGGATGATTTCTCAAGCATTTGAAACTGAATTAAAGAGATTTGAAACATATGTATTGTCTAAGAGAGGTTGAAAAATACTATTAAATTCATAATATGTTCTCCTAGCTACTATCTATCTTATATACACTTGTATTCACCATCGGTAGTCATCCATTGATTTCGTAGACTTCATTCTTTACATCTGGTAGTCACTGTTTATCTTAGACCTCAACTGAGCTTTCATGATGACATATGAGTTTGTAGAGATGGATTTTATGCAAAATAATTTGATCCTACATAGTTTCCCATATAGATTTTCCCTACCATGTTTCTCATTTTATTCTAAACTATATATACAATAACTACTTGCTCCAATATGAAATGGCTCTTTGCTTCGACAATTATTTTTTAAAAACTAACTCAAACCAGTCACATTTTTCCAACATATATTTATTCTCATTGTTCTCATTGATACTTGCTATCAGATCCTAACTTTTTAACCTCCTACACACCATACGATCAAGATGTATGAAGGAATGTTGGCCTTCAATTTTTTGCCATGAAAATCCTTTGACATGTTGACTTTCACTGGCATTATTGGATCAAGATGTACAAGTGAGTGCTAGTTGTAGATTATATGTGGCCCACTTTATTTTCAGTTCATATACACCATTGGATCATTGGTACAATTGAATAGTGATCATTCATCTATATTGGACCCACCATCTTATCAATCAAGCTCGTGCCATTGGCTCTCTACTTATCAAACTTGTACAATTAGATCTTGTCCAACCTATATATTTTTAAGGGATTTTAACCTAGGTACCTTTTGACCTATTTGAACCAAGTGAAAACTATTAGATCTAAGTGTTAGTATGCAATCTAATATGGACCATTAGATATTAATCAACTTAAAACCCTTTAAGGACCTTTTAAATATAAATGACTACATTGCGAAGCTCAAAATTGGTGCTTATGTGAATGTTCTACTCTATTTGAATCTTCATAACTTGAGTTATGGAAGTCATGCGAACATAAAATTTTTAGAGCATGTTCCTTACACAAATATCTCTATGGTGCTACAAAATTTTGGCTTATGAAGCTTTCTAAGTGAACTTGTTGAATGCACAAGTGATGTAGTCTATTTATTTCTAGATGACATCCTAGTGACAATGTAGTTCACTTAGGATTGTGCTTGAACTACTGCTTGATCTGTGAAATTCCAAATGAACTTCTTGAGGCTTGTGCAAACTATCTCCATGATTATGACTATTTGGACACCATGAAAACCTATCACTTGCATATATGACTTTAAAATGACCCCTAAGACACCAAACGATACAAGGACTAATCTTAATTATGACCATAACTAGAATGACATATGATATGACATCAAATAAACTACAACATACACTATGACATTATAAAAGGCTCCTATATGAGATCCTGACTATAGGGGGTTGACCCATTTTGACCTATGGTAAAAATGGTCAACATTCTTAGTGATTTAAGCATAGCATGTCATGTGAAATGTTTTTAAATGTATGAGTCCATTTTAAGAGTATAATGAAATTTGGTATTTTCTATTGAACTATAATTTCATTCACCTTAGATAGTTTTCATGCACCACACCTTCATATTAAAACACTGATTCTAGTGCATTTTAGGACTCTTAGGTTAGTGTTATGGACATTGTCTTTTTTTTTAAATAGGTATGATAGTCTTGTGGAAAACTTATAGTGTATCACTTCCTTTATAGTAGATTCAATTATTTCAATCCCTAACTCTTTTCCCCATAAGTAATTAGTTAATCATAGATAAGATAATTTTAATATATATTCAGGGATATAGCCCTTAAACCTAGAAGATGATTTTCAATATAGGTACACCCACATAACTTAAAATGTTCACATGTTGCCCAAATCTGAAATAATCTTGAAAAACTTCTTCTAGGGTGAAA
The DNA here is from genome assembly GCA_037957365.1 of Torreya grandis. Taxonomy (NCBI): domain Eukaryota; kingdom Viridiplantae; phylum Streptophyta; class Pinopsida; order Cupressales; family Taxaceae; genus Torreya; species Torreya grandis. The sequence goes on along the minus strand of JARHVA010000006.1, from coordinate 2,094,530 downwards.
TACTTGGTGAAAACATGACACTAAAAATGTTATTACTTTTGATAAATAAGAATTTCCAACATAACATGTAATCATACAAAATATTCCACTATATATTCAAGTTGAACTACAAACTAAATGATTCAAATGAGTATTGATTGATGGTGGTTATGGATTTAACATATTCAGTAGGCCTTTCTTACAAAAATTGAGTATTAGCATTCAAAGATAAAATAATTAAATCAAAATATCAAAGGGTTTGATGAATATGCATGACAATTACTTGGAATTATATGTTTGGATGTAATATTCAGACCTAAAATAATGTTTACTTTATTTCATGCTATGCATAATTATCTACATTATAATCTACTATTGGGTTGACTTTGAATACATATGTTGATAGTGGTACCATCTAAATTACATAGGTGCCTTAAATTCATGCATTAAGTGTACTCATAAATATCAAGTGGATGCTAACCCTTTAAGATATTATTAAGGCATCTCAATAAAGTCTAGATGACCCAATATTAGATATCACCCATATTTCTCAAGTCATCCCTTGGGACCAAACATATACATACAAAATTAGAGTCAAGTACTAAAAACAAGAAAAAAAAATAATGAAGGTTACAAATGGACTAAAAAGATTTATATTAAACATAAAAGCAACTTGAGAGATTTAAAATAACACAAACAAAGGTAAAAATATAAGTCCAAGAACTATAAGAGGAATATGAAATATTACAAAAGAAAATTCATAAAAATAATAGCTATAAATTCAAAATATACAAATAGAACAAATTGATTAGGACAAGTTACAAAAGGGAAAACAAGGTTCCAAGTGGAGAAATAAAATTTGTATAAGGCACCAAAAAAAACAAAGTATAAAAAAAAAAAGCATCACCATAGCATGGATCAATCAAATCCTATTTGTAATCTCTCTTTATTATTTAATTGGTAAGTTTAATATGGCAATGTTTAGGATTATTTTGATACTGATGATGATGAAACCACCATGGTTAAAATGATAAATGATCAACTATCGAACCTAAATTTAAACCCCTAAAATAAATATTTATCTCATAGATTATTCATAACCATTAGTCGAGGGGTATACCATGATGATTCAAAATCAATAGCCAAAAATCATCTAGATACAAAGAATAATCCTCTTTTATATATTTCTAAATGTGATAATGTGAACACTTGTTGCATTAGTAGACCCTATATGGCATTTATGATAAATTTAATGAATAAACTATAGAGTAGACCATTGGGCATTCCATTATGGGCTCTTTTTTATATTCTTCATCTTGGTGAAGATCAAAACTACATAGAAAAGTCGAAAATTGGATAATATATTTCAAACATACTAATATTATATTGTCTATATTATTTCATATAGAAGATTTAAAATATATAGGAAATGAGTTTCCTATATTCAGGATGGTTAAATCCCTATAATCTCTAAACCAAATAATCTCTTGAATTACTTAACATTATATATGAATATATTGTTAATAACAATATATTCGAGTAACTAATAAATAACTAAAACAAATCACCTTGTATATTATTATTATGGATAATAACAATAATATACTAAACAACTATTAACATGTTATTATTTACTAAAAATAATTACATTATTAAAAAATAATAATGTGAACACACCTAAACATTCACCCCCTTATGAACATTATTAATCCTGATCCACACCCCCTTAATGTGAGAATGGGGAGAATATACATCTTCAATAATTGCCCTAAATAGAATTGTATCCCAACACATACTTTTAGGTCTACATACTAATGTTTAAATATTTTTATCTCGATTTTGCTACACAATACCACTACTATGTTAAGAATGCATCCCACATTTATGTCATGTGAATGTAATAGATGTTTCACTGACCAATCATATCCATATACTTTTTTCCATATTCCATTATATCTACACTTTCCCTTTTTATCTAATTATCAGTAATTTTTCAAACTAGTAGGGGAAAACACATAGAATATCAAAAAATGAAATATCATGAGGAATAAATCCTCATTGTCATCTTATGTAGAATTTGTTAATGTTTTTTGCTACTCAAACAATAAAAGCATAAATAATTTCAACTGCCACTGAATAACTATCCTTGGCATTAGCCGATTTGGTGAAAAATACACAACATTGAAAAAATAAAGAAACACATCATGATGAAAATAACACAACTAAAAAACATGCCACTAAATCAAAAAGTGGCTTTGTCACTAGTGGATAACAAGAGGATTTGGAACCTCTAGCCTTTGTTTTATTCATCTTCCAGTATAGGGATATACTTACTTTCTTTGTAAGTGTTTAATGTATTCTTTTACATTAATGCATTGATGATTTCATGGTTGGACATCCTCTCGTTCAGTGTCTACCTCATCCAAATTCAAAATTATTTCAAATTTTGTTGTCTTGATTTTGCATATTTTGGAGATTGGTTTCCACTGAAAGTGGATCGATTACAATTTTGACACAAGATTTTGAATTTTTACTCATTTTTTAGTTTGACAGTATGACTAAATGATACTTATGACTTTTTAAAATTTTTAATGGCATATATTTACTATGGACCCAAAACAAAATGTTGACACTATGAATTTTTATGACTTGACTCTTTTTACAACATAACCTACTTAATACAAAAAATACTAAACTATTACCTTTGATGACAAAAGACTTAAATACACTTTGGTATTTTTATGGACATTAACCTATCTAACATAAAATATGAGACTTTAATAATATTAACATCTATTTTCAATACAACAAAAATCTATTATTAAAAATTTGACCTATTAAAACTAATAATAAAAACTATTGACTCTATATGGATTTAGTTCTAAACAATGAAGATAACTAAATTATATGACTTGACACCTAAAACTTTGATAAGAATTTATGACATTAAAAATAAATACTTTAAAACTCTCAGTGTAAAAAAAAACCTAGCAAAAATGAAGGAAGCCATGCATGGGCAGAGAAAGATGGGTTGAGATTGAGCCTTTTTTGACTTGTAGTCCTCATTTCATTTTGCTATAGAAAGCAAAGTTTTTACAGAGAGCAATCAAAGATTTATTACAACCAGCTATCAACACAAATATGATAGTGTTTACAAATACAAGAAAAGAAGAAATGGATGTTTACAGAATATATGGGTCACCTATCATTTTTTAGGTAGTGTAATGTGTTTTCCTGGATTTTACAAAGGACCGTGTAAACTATTCATTTTCCTTGGAATGATTTATATTTTCCTTTCTCTAAATATTTTCCGCTTTGCTTCACATAAAAGATCAATCCTCCAAGACAAAAGTATAAATAAGTCATAAAAGTAGGCCAATTTGCATGACGAGAGTAGCCATGAGTTTTGATGTGCTTTGATCAATTATTGTATTTGAAAGGCATACGAATAGAAGTAAAACAATATTGACCAACAATTATAATCACTTTTAATAAAGTATTGTTCATCAAGGCTATGCTCATAACTATGGAATATAATTTAAAAGAAATGATACTTTGAACTCCTTTAATCCATACATCTCATAATTTTCTCTTATTTCGACCCAAAAAATTACTAATTCTACAGTAAATTTTAATAAAACAAATTCCACAATTAGATCAATAAAACCATACTAAGGTTGCCCCAAGCTTGCTTCAAAATTCCATTATAGGCACAAGACTAATAAATCTTTGATACCAAATCTTAGGGAAGATCAGAGCCACACAAAGAAAGCCAAAACTCAAATAATATATTTCAAACACAATAATATTAAATTCTCTATATTATTTCATATGGAAGATTACAAATATATAGGAAATGAGTTTCTTATATTCAGGATGGTGAAGTCCCTATAATCTCTCAACCAAATAATCTCCTGACTAACCAAACACTATATACAAAAATATCTAACAATATATTCAAGTAACTACCAAATAATTAAACAAATCACCCCGTATTATAATAATAATAATAATAATAATAATAATAATAATAATAATAATAATAATATTTTGTATCGAACAATAATTACATTATTATAAATTAATAGTGTGAACACACCTCAACACTTCATACTCATGGTGCTTAACCATTTCACTGATGCATGCCAATTTCAAACAAAGTTAAAGATGATTTAAACTTTGCTATTAGAAATTAAAATTCTCAGTTTTCCTGTTATAATTATATCATTACATTACACAATGAGGCATTTTTTGGTTTGCAAGCAATGATAGTTCCAAAAACTCTTAGTCCCCAAATGTTTATCAAAACATTCTCCATTGAAGTTCAAGAGGCCATTTTTAGTTATACTATAATTTTTTTAAATAATTATAGAATATTGATCTTGTTAATCTAAAAAAATATTTGGTTCTTTCTTACATAAAAAATTGAATGAAACAATTTCCAAAATAAATACAATAATTAGGGGTCATCAACCTATTAAGGCCATGGCAAACACATATATGGAAGGAAATACATAATAATTTCTACAAGTGCCTTTACATCCATTGGTAAGAAGAAAATGCATGTAGAGTTCTATTGCAGTTCCATAGCAACATTACACTCATGTTGTGGGTATAGCTTCATAAACAATCTTAGCTTCTATTGAATTAACAAAAATGCTAATTTTAACATTGTAATATTTTAATCCTCTATTACATATAGAGTAGCACAATCTATAATGTAAACACCAAACAGTCTGGCAAACCTTCCATAATTCAGATGTAATAATAAGAGAAAGTTGTGCTAAATTAAACTAATTTTTTTTATTTTTAGTATATGGTAATTTAAAATTCTCTTTATTTTATTTGTCATTTTTGCTATTTTTATTTCAATTTTAAGGGCATTCTCCTTCTAAAAGGATAAATTTCACAGCACCACCACAACCACCTCACCCAACCCTGTAAATAGTGGAAGAATGAAATGTTTGTTTAAGCAAGTATGGAGTGGTGGCATTGTTCAGTAGCAACTTCTAATTTACCAAACTTTTCGCTTGGTGGTCTACCCAGTGCAATGGGAACAACAATTCTTCATAATATTGATTTGGATGAATAGATTTTGGGGATTGATAGTAGCACACCCATGGGTTTTTTAAACCCTTATAATATGATATAGGGATCTCCTCCCACTGAGCCTTTACAGTGACCTCGTACACCCAACTCTCCACCCAACATCAATGAAGGCAATCATGTTAGGGAGATGCCACTAACAGACTATAATTGTACTTTTTTATATATATCTCATTTATTGACAAAGAATGCTAAGGCCCATGTTACTAATTTTTTTATTGATAACCTTGATGATTTAAGAAGATGGGAGTATTGGGAAAAAGTATTGATTCAAGATATAAATGCATGTTTTTGAAACCACAATCAATGTAGTCAATTGTACTTAATAGTTGACCATCAGTCAACAAAAATTGATGTTTTATTCAACCAAGTAGTTTTTCAAAGTGTTGTAGTGAGTAATAGCTTTAATGATTTTGTTCTTGATCTAATGTTAAATAAGATTGAGAACTTAAATGCAGAAGCCCAAGCGTATTATAACAAATGGGCAAAGAACAAAATCCTTGTAGATCTTATAAATTGTAATAAAGAAAAATATGCGATTACTTTCTGGTTTTTTTTTTTTTTTTTTTGTAAAATATTTTTTATTAATTATTTTAACTAATTAATATTGTGTGTTCATTTGTAGTCAAAATATACAAATTGAAAGAACCTTAATCATGTGTAGTAAAAAAAATTTAACAATCTAACATAATTGTAATTTATAATTTCAATTAACATCCCTTCTAAAATTATTGATCCCTGTAAATAATTTTGGAAAATCCTTATTAATATTCTAAATTATGATTGACATAGTTGTATTTGACACAAGCACATACACATAAGTCATTTTAATTAATATTTTATTATTAAAGGTAAAGGTGGGTTTTCAAAGTGCCCACCCCTTTTTATAGAAAGATTGAGATATAATATTTATTGCGTTATTTCATAAAAAATTAATTATAGATATGATTTGATATGCATGGTGTGAATATTGCAACCAATTGCTCTGCATTTTGTAGTATGATTCCAAACTTTCCACTCATATCTAACATTTTTGGACTTTGTGCATTTAGAAGACACTAATCAAAACATTGAACAAGATATGCCAAAAATAACCCCAAACATATTCCACTCCCTGATCCAAATAAAATCAGTTTATATTTTATCCCTTATAATCCACCTTTAACTCTAAAAATCTATCTCGAAAGAAACTTTCAAGGTCCTTCCATTATGTCCACAACAGATGCCTAGAATGAATCTCTATAGATAGTTTTTTATCTCCATAAATGCTAAAAGGCGTCGAGGCACTTCAGGGAGAAGAGCTCTGTGGTGCAGATACATCTGAGAGTGCGCAAGCGTGACACACAGTCCCACCAGATGAAAGAGTGGTCATTATGGGAGAGACATGTAGCAGCATCGATGACTATGCGTGGTGAGAAGATGGGGTTCTGCATTTTCAAGACCTATTTTTCCATTGCAGGGGAGGAGGTGATGATGTTTATTCTGAATCTGAGACGGAGTGTCATTAAGGAGCCGTGAACCTTTGCCAGGTGGCAGAGGGACTCATGAGAGTTTTTGCCTAGCTGGAGGATGTTTCCAATTAGTGGCAGGGGTCGGGGTCCAGGGGGCAGATTTTTGGATGCATTGCTGAAGTACAGGTTTGAGAATAACAGATATAACAGAGCTATGCATGCGAGGATAGAATAAAAAGCCGCGCTCCATGAGTTTGTGTCCATATTCCTTTTTTTTTTCCCTTTCTTTTGTGTTATTTTTCTTTGTAGCGTGCATAGTGTCCGTTGAATATGAAACAGCTGCGAAAATGAAAGCGGTCCGTTCGTCAACCATACACCGACCAATTGGAGTAAAATTCAAATGCACCGACCAATTGGAGTAAAATTCAGTGATTCCCATCCAATTGGAGTAAATTTTAAAACCTCTGTAATGATGCACAAAGAAAATTTAATGATATTATGCAATGACCAATATAAATGTAATGATGCACAAGAAAATTTAATGATATTATGCAATGACGAATATAAATATAATGATGCACAAGAAAATTTAGGACATTTAGTGATTTTTTAAGCTTAATTTGTAATTGTTGGTAGGAATCACTCTGAAGTCTGGTTTAAAATTAGTTGTGGCCATTTTTAGGTGTTTATAGTTATCATAGTCAAAACATTTATAGGTAAGAAGCTTCGATCTTAACATCACCATGGGAAAGATTTAGAGTGGCCAGCAAGAATTTAGAATTCAAGTGGTAAATTGTATTGTATTTTACATGTCTCCCCATCATACCCTACTTCACTTTTCTAAGACCCAAAATTCATCAACCGACACTTTTATCCTGATTTCATTTCATTCCATTGAAAGTGTATCACTCCTTTTGCTTTTATTTTATTTTTTTTATTTTTTATTTTATTTATTAATTTTCATGTGTGTTTTTAATATGTAGTGATGTATCCATGGTCATCAATCAAATCAAAAATTTATCTTCTTTGCTTACTTTACAATTTTATTATTTTCAAAGCACCCTATTATTTTGAAGATTTTTTATGTATTCAATAAAAATGTCTATTTCAACATTTTATCTCATAAACATAGCTTCACCAAATCCATGGATATGGGTATTATCATTGAAATCTTCTTTAAAAAGTCCTCCATTGAAGGATATAGCTTAAGTAGATCTTCATGTAATTTTGTAGCTAACTTTACTCCAGTGAGCCCTTCACCAACTATTACAAAATGAAGTGTCTTTTCTCTCTCTATATTGCATCATCCACTTCCATTTGTTTAGGTTTGAAACACCATTAACCCATTTCTCCTTTACTTACTTCCAAGGGTTCCATCTTTGTGCGGGTCGATAAAATGATTTCAAACCATCTATAAAAAAGTACATTGGGTAAATATCCTTCAAGATTGTTACCATGCTAGAACGTTTCAAAAATACGAACACCATAAGCTTTTTTTTTAAAAATTGAACATTGCCATCACTGTAAACCTATTTCGGATTTCCATACCCAAGTGGAACCATACCCCTAATCTGTATTTTAATTGCTTCTAGGTAGCTAATAAACTCAAGGATGTTTGGAAGGTGACAAAAAGTTATGATAGTCTCGAATATGTCTTGGGACTTGAAAATTTCGCAATGTGTTTATCATGAAAACTTCTCGCCTAGACTTCATCTACCCATTGATGCAATTTTTTTATGAGGCCAAATTTTGGGTGGGATTTTCAGGTGCCTTAGGTGTTACAAATCTCTAGAGAAAATTTTGAGACTCAAAATTATATCTTTTATAGTATGTGTTAGAACAAAGCTTTTGAGATTTTTGGAAAGTAAAATCTTTCTAATATTAATAGGCTTAAAAAGGGAAGACAAGGGGAATGACGTTTGAGCTAAATTTATTAAACACATAGATGCACACAAGAAACATAAATATATAAAGGGATACCAATAAAAAAGTAGGAAAAACAAAACTATTTTTAAGAGTCTAATAAGAACAAAAGAGCTATGCAAACCCATAAATTGGATTCGAGAAGTAATTACCTTTGTGAAATTGCAGATTGAACTCAAAGGCCTATGCAAATTAGATGAAAATTATTGATAGATGGGAAACACAACGGATCTAAGTTGGTTAAGAAAATTAATGTGATCATATATGAGAAGAATGAATTTCAAAATTCTTATAAAATTTTAAAAATAGAAAACGAAATCACAGGAACCAATTTTTTATCTTGCATCTTGTTCAAAAATGCTTACCTTTCTGCAACATGAATGTTTCAAAACATCTCTTTCATATTTTCTCCATGTTTATTTAGGTATCGACTTGTGTGAAGTCCCATAAATAGTGATCTCATGATTATGCATTGTTTGTTCTTCAGTAGGCATTTTGAGAGGGATTTTTATCTCTTTAATGGTATCCTTTACAATCTTGCATGCCTTAAATATCATAATGGAAGAAGGACATTGGAGATTTCTTCGACACTACTTTCTTCTTCATATACTTGCAACATACCAATCAAATAATCCTCATGTACTTGAATGCTTCTCACTATTTTCTTTTTTTATTTAATTATAGAAAGGATCTTATTTTTAATAGGAAAACAAAGGAGAATTAATCTTTTTTTATCACTATAAAAACTCATTGTGTTTGTGATTATAATTATTACACATAACCTCAACAATGTGCAATGTATGATGTTCATTTTTCCAATCATTTTCTTGTGAACTGGATAAATTCAAGCCAATAATAGGTTCTCCAACCATATCTTCCTCTTGTGTCAAACTATTATAATATCATTTGAATTAGTGATTGAAAATTGATTATTTTGATGCAAGGTTATTTCCTTTCGTAGCTGAGACCAAGCCATAACATAAAATATTGAGATCTTTTTGCTCTCTAGCTTGTTAAGTATTATGTAGGTCTTGACATAATCCCATGTCTTCTTTCTTGGTTTGCACATCTACTTCATTACTATCAAGTTCAATGAACATATGTTCATTTCATTTACGAAAGATAACTTCATTCTTCTTACACATTGTACATAATAAAACTAAATAAATTTATAACATCTCAATTTTGTACATTTGACAAATATTAATCAAGGCTCTATCTTTTAGTTCTATACCTCCCTATTGTTTGAAGGCTTGCATTCATCATCTAAATGTGCCTAAATATTTATCATATAGTATGATCCACATCATTTTAATTAATGAGGTTGATCGGAGTTTATACATAGCTAACCCATATTTGTAGAAAACACATAATAACATATATTTTATTCAGGTTATTAATTCATTATACGAGAGTACAATAAATAGAGAGAATGATCCTCAAAATGAGGAATCAACATTATCTTCATCCCTCATATATCGCAATCTCTCTTGGAATCTCTCAACTTCTCCTAAAGATTATCTTCTAAAAGATATCTTATGAGAGTATTATTTATTCATCACATATATTAATATTATAAATATAGTTCATACTAAAATTTCATAATATTCCACCCTTAGTATGAATGAGGGAGAAACACCATAATTTGTTTGATCATCATACACGTGTCTTGACCTTCATCTGTACTACTTCCTTTCACTTTGATTATGGGAACAAATCAACCAAGAAATGGGAAAACTATCAACCAATCATGGGAACCTCCTCCAAGATGGTAATATGTATCAACCACCAACCATGCAAAGGGAAATACATCAAACGAATTTGGGAACATAAACCAAACCAATAAAAAAGTAGTGGGAACACACCTACCAACTAATTTTAACAAGAACATCCCCTGTTTTAGTACTGATGGTCTGGATCTCCTATACTATGACACTTTTAGGAGATTATATTTGGAAATTATATGAACAGGGATACACTTTTGTTCTTATTTTATACTATAGAAAAAAAATTTAAAATAGTTTCAATACTACAAAATGATACCCCATCATTAGTGGCTAATGAGAGGTATAAGTGTCCTCCATCCTTCTTTTTCCTCCAGCCTCCAATATAGTTGTCTAGTCCAGAAATTCTTCATCATTATTTTGACCAACTAATTCTTTATCATTTGAATAAGTAGTTTTCACTTTCCAATTACTTTATTCATCCCTTTTTTTTAAAATGAGAGCCTTCTCTATAAGTTTCCCTTCAAAGAGATATTTTACTCTTTGTCTACAATATTTAACACCATGTCTAGGTTTTCTATAGTAACAACAAAGAAACCTTCTCCTTGAACTATGAGATCTATTTTTTACATAGTGTTTTTTTGGCTTAGAAGTGGATTTGTTTTTATTTTTCACATACATAACACTTTTCTATGGACCAATATTCTTATATTATTCATATATCAATGAAGAAATTAGATCTTCTAAGCTAGTATTTACTTTGCTTAGTGTAAAAACCATGTTTGAATAACTAATTAACATGTTATGTAGTAAGACAATTTTTGCACCATCATCGGGCACATCTGCTTTTATACTTGCTAGTTGATTTAGAATGGATTGAAACTTAATTGTATGTTGCAACATGTTGTCTCTTTCTATTATAAGTCCAAATAGCTTCTGCTTTAGGGTCACTATTGCACTTCCTATTTGTGATCCAAATAGCTTGTTCAATGTTTCCAAAATAACATTTGAAGTCTTTGATGGGTCTATATGATTTAAGTATTCATCAAATAAGCCTAGACCAATAATTATCATTGATATTTGGTCCTTGCTTTCCCACTTGATGGATTTATCTACATTAGTCAGTTTTGGTATTTTACCACTCATAATCTCCCACAAGTCGTTGTCAATTAGATGCAATTGTGTTCTAAATTGCCAAGCATGAAAATGTTTGCCTTTAAATTTCTCAATATAATTTAATTTGTCCATTTGACACCACATAATATAGACATCATGTTCAATAAAAAATGTGTCTAGTTATAATTGGAGTAATAACGACAAAAGTCAACTAATAACAAAAACACTTTTGACTCCAACACTGATTCATGACTTGACAAAAATACAAAACAAACTTTAAAAAAAACTTTGACACTTTTAAATTTTTAATTTTGACAATAAAAATTACATTAAGAACATAACCCACACAAATTAATCCTTAATTACTTTTTAATATTTTGACTCGTTTATTAACTAAAATGACTTAAACTAAAGACTAAATGAATTTTAATCGTAAACCTAAATGATTTAATAAAAAGGACTTATGAAAATTATAAAATGGTACGGGATTTGAGATTGACTAAGCTTGACATACATAACATATCCTATACTAATGCATTCCTCCATTGTAAAAAGCTTATTCAAAAAAAATCACCCAGTTTTTGAAAATTTGAAAATCTACGGTCTCACCCTTCCTATTCGGCCTCTTGTGCGTATATGCGTGTGTCACCCTTTAACTATGATCTAAGCCATTGGATGATTATTATTATTATTATTATTATTATTATTATTATTATTATTATTATTATTATTATTATTATTTATTATATTTAGACTAATTTTTTTCAAAAACTAAAATTGTTATTATATAATTTGTGCAATAATAGGGTAGTGGTGCACCACTACCCTCATGTCAGTGTATTATTATTATATTCTATGCTATTATTATATTGTTATATATATTATTAATAAATAAGAAATAATAATTTATGTATTACAATAATAATAATATTTATAATTATAATTTAAATATAATATAATAATCTATATAATAAATTATATATTATTATAATATATATTTAAGTTGAAGGCTTTATACAGTGGGGAACCTTTTAAGATTCATCTCACAAAGAAATAAAAAAATAGATGTTGTTTTAGCTCATTCAGGAACTGTCAGGTGTAAGGAATTGTTGTTCCCAGGTCTTTTGGGTAGGTGGAGCAATCGTGGTGACTCCAGGTAAGTGGGCCTCTACAATGAGTAAAGATGGTAGTGCAAGTGGAGGCATAAGAGGGGTTAGTGGCAGTGGTGCCCTAAGGGCATGAGATTTGATATGTTATGATGGATGTGCTTTTTATTTTGATACTCACCTATGTGCCGATGATGTAAGACGTATATGATAGAGAGGTTCATACATTGTTTCCTATATTGTTATTTTATGGACACAATGTATATATTGATTATGTTCTAATTTTCAGATGTTCATTGATGTTTATGATAATGTTTTTATGATTGTTTATGCTTATGAGATGATATTCAAACTCTTTAGCTTATGCATGTGATGATGTTCATAGGTTCATGTATGTTATGTTTATGGATATGATGGCATGATGTTTATGTTGATTTAATTATGTTATATGGTGATGTTTGTTTATAGATAGGATAATGGTATATAGAATGATATATGATGATGTTTTGAATTGTTGTGATGTTTATGGTAAATATAATGATGACATGGTTTATGATGCTTCATTCATAGATATGATATTTTTGATGGATAGGATTCTATTACGGAGAAATAGATGATGTGTGATGTGATTTATGATGTTTTGATCATAGATAGATATATGATGTGGTTCATAGATATAGTTCATAATGTTGTGTTCTTCAATTATTTTTATGTTTGATGATCATAAAGAGGTAATGTGATTATGGTTAAGTATTTTATGAAAATACATAAAATAAGTTAGATAAAAAAAACTAAATGTAGGAAAAAATAAATGAGAATTATGAGACGTATGTTTACATGAACCAATGATAAGAGGGTAAAGAAAAAGCACGATGCCATTTCATTGGTAAAGACCTAAAAAAACTAAAGTTAGATTCTCTTAAGGAACTTAATCCTTTATAATGCTTCACATCATCATGCTTTGGTTGATAAAATGGTGTTGTGATCACATTGTGTCAAGTAAGCTCATAATCCCTTGATTAAAATATGATATAAAGGGGGGATAGGTGATGGGTGAAAAGGTATATGGGTTGATAGGTAAGATGACCTTTTATGGGTTTGTTTTCCCCTTCTATAGGTGACCTAAGAACCAAATTACACAAGTCCATGTCTTAATTATAGGTGTATACTGATCAATGTAGGAAGTCTACTAATGTTATATATGAAAGCTAATTGCAACTTTCTTGTGATTCTGATTTAGATATAGGGTCTTTTGTTTATTGCTTTTACTTTTGATAGTTTGTGAAGCTAATCAAAGTGGGAAGCTTCAAATGATTTCTTTTGACCCATTTGACCTAGACATCATTCAAGGGAATGGTCTAAGTTTGGGATTATATGTTTGGTAGTTGTCCTTCGAGGAAGCAGTCTTTCTTTTAATAAATTTATAGGATTTTTGCACCACTATCCTTCAAGGGAGCAGTTTACAATGCTAGAAATATATGACCCAAATGATATTTGTTTTGGATTGCAATGTTTATATACATGGAGAAGTTTAATTAGGCTTAGAGGTTTACCTTTATGAGGGCAAGACTTTCATCACAAAGAAGGTTAATGGTAGGTAAAAGGAATGGTTTGAGGAACAAATGATCATGGGATTCCATCTCGTTAGATATGAAAAGTATCCATAAGAACCATGACATGGGTAGATTTATGGTACCCACATTTGATATTAGGCTATAATTGTGATGGTTAATCACATGGTTCTATGTTGTAATCGCTTGTCCTAAAAGGGAGAGGGATAGGTAGATGAAGGTGAGAATCTCGTAAATTAAGGGATGAAATTAATTTAGAAAATAAAGTGAATTTGATCCTTCTTTAACAAAATAAATGATGCATATACAAAGCATTGAGAGGCTCATGTTCTAGTTTGCCTTTGAGAGAGATCAAATGACAAGCTCCTGATCCATACTTATGGGTGATAATGTAGGGTCAAAGCCAATTGAAAAAAATTTGCCTCTTTTGATTTTATCCATGTTGGTGACATGTTGGTTTTCCATAAGGATGATGTATCTAATATTGAATTCTTGTTTAATTAAGGGTTTGTTATAGGCATGCTTGATTCGTTCTTGGTAGACATGAAGATGTTTGTGTACTATGAGTTGATGTTTGACAAGTACCTCAAGTCATGATAGTCATTCTTGATAATAGTTGCTCTCAAAAATAATCTCTTGCAATGATATGTGAAGAAAAGGAATCTGGACCTCAAGAGGCAAAACTACCTTTGCTCCAAAGACTAGAGAGAAAGTGGTATCACTTGTAGAGGTTTGAATATTGGTGTGATAGGCCATTAAAGTGAAAGGGATGTGAAAATTCCAATCCTAACCTTAAAAAAATAGTAATTTGATCAACATTTTGTTAAGGATTTGTTAGAGGCTTCTACCTATCCATTTTCTTATGGATGGTAAGGCAAGGAAAAGATTAACTTAATGCCAAATGCATCACAAAGACCTTGGACTTTCTTTTTCTTGAAATGTTTACCATTATCAGTGATGAAATTATGGGTACACCAAAATTATAGATGATATGTGGTTGATAAAGTCAAAAATATTTTCTACTTATGTAAAGATTAGAGGAATGGCCTCCACCGACTTGGTAAAATACTTAATAGTGGTAATGATGGATTGGTGTCTTTGTGATGAATGAGGATTGATTTATCTAATAAGATCAAGGCCCAATTGTGAGAATGGCTAAAAGTATTTGGATACTTAAAGGCCATGGGCAGGTACGTGGTGTAAATTAGCATGTTGTTGACATTTGACATACTTCTTTAAATAATCATAATAGTCTTGGTTGATTATGGGCCAATAGTATCAAATGTGAAGGATGTGTTTAGTGATAGATAAACCACTAAAATGTCCCCTAAAAATTCTATCATGTGTTTCCTTGATGGCATGAGAAGTTTCATGACTACTAAGGAAACAAAGAAGGAGGCCATCAAAGGCACATTTTTAAGGGATCCCCCCTAGTATGGTATAATGAGAGGTACTTTAAACAAAGGCTCTTTAGGCATTCTAAGAGAGGTTGGGAGGAATGATACCGAGGTTAAGGTAATAAAAAAAAAATCATACCATATGTCTAATGGAGAAATGTCCACATTACAAATGATACGAAGCTTAGAATGGATATAAGATAGGGTGATAAAGTTATGGATGGTAACACAGAGCTTAGAGTTAGAAGGTTGAAATGGGGTTTTGGAAGCAAGGGAAGCCATTATCTTCATGAACTTGTTGGTATATTGTGGAACAAATCGGATAAGGTAACGATGAAATGATGCTAAGAATATGTATAAAAGTTGTTTATAATTTAGTAAGACATCATTCTTAATTTGGTTACATCCATTGACCTAGTTGACCACAAGTTGGGAATCAACAAAGACAGTGATTGTCTTGACTCCTAAGGCTAGTGCGGTCTAAAGACCTATGACTAGGGCTTCATACTCAACCACAGTGTTGGTGTACTTGAAGTCAATTTTAAAGGAAAGGGTAAGAGGTTTACCATTAAGGGGAATGAGAATAACTCTAAGACCCCCACCACATTAGAATTTAGAGCCATCGAAAAACATGGTCATTTAGTAGGTACGATCCTCTTGAGAAAGAGACATGATGGACTCTTCTAGAAATGCAAGAGGAAGAGGTTGGTTATTTAGTAGAGGAGCTTCAACCAATAGATCAACAATCATTTTCCATTTAATTGACTTTTTTATAAGGAACTCAAGATCAAACTTAGCTAAAATCATGAGCCACTTGGCCATATGTTGGTTTTGGTATGGTTTGGAGTGCATGTACCTGAGTGAGTCAATGTTTGTGATGATGTAGTTTTGTGATTAAGAAGGTAATGGTGACGATTGGAAACTATGAAGATGATTACAAGGTAAAGTTTTTGAAGATGGGAGTATCGAGTCTCATACTCTATAAGTATTTGACTTATGTAGTAGACAACTTGCTCTTTGTTCTATTCATCATAGTGAGCAAGCATTACCCCTAGGGAATTGTTAATGGCAAAGATGTAAAGGTATAAAGGCTGATACTTTTGAGGCGGGGTGAGAATATGTGGAGAAATAAGGTATTCTATGAGTGAATCAAAGGCTTGTTGATAGTCCTTGGTCCACTTAAATGAGTTGTCTTTCTTAACGAGATAGTGAAAAGGTTGACATCTATTTGATAATTGTGAAATGAAATGTCAGATTGATTGGAGCTTCCCCTAAAAGCTATGGAGTTGATTAAGGTGGGTTGGAGGTGACATTTTAAGGATTTCTTTATCTTTGGTAGGGTCTACCTCAATTCCTCAAAGAGAGACAATGAATCTAACAAGCTTTCCTGAAAGGACCCCAGAAATACATTTCTTGGGGTTGAGTCTGACATGAAAATGGATACGGAAATTGATGATGATTTTTAAGACATCTAGATGATCCTTATGATTTTTATATTTCTCAAGGAGATCATTCGTAGAGTCCTCTATGATTTTATGGATTAGGTCATAGAAGATATAGGTCATGTCATTCTAGTAGGTTGTGCTACCATTATTTAAACCAAAGGGAATAGATCTGTAGAAGAAAGTTCCCCATGGGGTGATGAAAGAGATTTTATGTTGATCTTTAGGATCAATCAAGATTTAGTTATATCCCAAGAAACCATTCATAATAAATAATATCTTGTGGCCAACTATAAGATCAATAAGTTGGTCAATACTAAGAAAAGGAAAGTCATCCTTTGGGCAAGCAAGGTTAAGGTCAAAAAAATTGTTACAAAGATGAAGTCCTCTTGTGGGTTTTGTAATGGAACCAATGTTAAAAACCCATTGGGGATAGTCATTGGGTTGGATGAAGTCAACAAATAATAGGCACTAAAGCTTTTCTTTGACTAGAAGAGTGATGTGAGGGTGTATCTGGCAAAGCTTTTGTTAAACAAGCTTAGCATTAAGATGGGTGATAATGTTACAGAGAGTGATAAAATAATAAACTATGGGCATATCATTATAGGACCAATAAAATTCTATGATATGGTCATGAAGGAAGGAAGGGTAATCTTATTGTTCTATGGAGTTTAAGGATTATCTGATCTTAATGATGTGAGGCTTATCTTAAGTACCCAAGTTGATTTCAATTGTACATTCATTGAACATGGTTTGGTTCTTAGGAGTAAGAGATTTATGGATATAAAAATCCCCCATACTGAGTTAGGTGAGAATGGAGTCATCATCTTGATGTTGGATGGTGTTGATGGTAGGAGAATCATTTTCTACCATTTCATGATGGATGAGAGGAAGGGTTTTTGTTTGACCATCATTTTGATAGGATAGCTTGCCCAAACTAATGGTATTGATAAAAAAAGGCTAGGTGGGATGATATCAAAATTCTCAAACTTTGAGGGAGATGAGGCTGGTGAGGGTGGGACATCCTCGTCAATGGTGGTGATGGGTTTAGGTGAGGTTGGTTCTTTTGGTGGTATAAACCCAAGGCCTAATAAATCATGAGGGTTATTGGGTTTTGATTATGGGTAGTTCATGATGTCCCTATTCATGAAGGCCAAAGTCAAACCCCTTTCAAGCACACATGTAAAGGTATGCTTTGGCAAATGTCAGTTTGTTGAGATAAGATAATTTTGAGGTGAATGGTCAGATATGATGGGTAGTGGTAGAAGCAAGAATTAGATGATCAATTACTCTATAGATAAAAATGGTTTGTTGTTTGGGTGGCCCAAAAGGGATGATGGTTTTGATGTTAGTGTCATAACTAAGATCATGGGTGAGGTTCCCATATTCTTGAGGAGTACGAAAAGCATCTAAGGCTAGAAGATGGTATTCTCAAAATGAGAGATGTTGGAATGTGGGTTCAAAGGGGTCCTCTACAAGGATCTAGGAATAAGGTATGGATGATCTTGTTGAAGCTTCATCAACTATAGGTGTGGATTTGTAAGAACATCATTTGGTCAATACATCATATTACAAGATGCAAAAGGACTAGGGTCAATCGATATGGTGATGACATGACCTTCATACTCAAATTTGACACAATGATGTAGGGTGGAATGGAGATAACTCATATCACAGATCCAAGGGCATCAAATTAAAATGTTGTATTAGAATTTGTCCTCAACAAGTGACAACCCTATGCCAATAATAACCTACACCTTCTTACCATAACATGGGAATATTTGAAGAGCCTAGTCCAATAATAACCTAGCCTAATGATCTTGGTAGTTGTGGTTCTTGGAGAGAAATGACATCCTATTGTCCCATCATAGAAATTCTTGAAAAACAACCTAAACTGATCATTATCAATGCATCTCAATACCACACCATTGATGTCTCTAATAAAAAACACACCATTCAAAAGACAAATGGGAATAGATTACAATGTAAATTATCTCCTTTGTGATATACTCATATTACAAAGATACTCACCATTTTGAAGAAATTTAATCACATCTTATGTCAAAAATATGTATATGCAAGGAACCAGTGAGTTGGGAGTAATCATGATTGACTAGAACCTCTTCTTTTGACTCATGAAAATTTGAAGCTAAGTTTTCACAAAGGCCTTTACCTCTTAATAATTTTTTTTCTTTTATATCAACATCATATTCCATCACCTTATTGATCCACCCTACTTTATTCTCACTAAGGTATCTGCTCAATAGAAACTCCTTGGTACTCTAATGAGAAACCATAACATGAATTTTATTTCTTGAAACCATATTCTTGAACTTGTTTAATACCCTTAAAACAACAAATACTTATTTCTCCATAAAGGTTTACTTGACTTCATAATATTCTAAACCTTGACTAATGATTGCAATAGGTTGCTCTACACCCTCATCATTCTTTTGCATTAACATGGTAGATATAGTATCAAGGTTAGAAAATAAATACAACATGAAGTCTTTAGTAAAATTAAGATTCATAAGAGTAGGATTTTCTACAATTTCCTTCTTTATGACTTCAAAAATACTCTTACCTTCCTTAGTCCACAAAACACCTTATTTTTTCAGAGCATGGTTGTGATACGTTTGACCAAAGATGCAAACCCAGGTATGACCGTACTTAAAAAATTTATCTCACCTAAGAAACTTTGGAGAAATTTCTTATGCATATGAAATAGAGGCCAAGAATATCCTCTATCATTTCAAGATCAATATCCAAAATATGTTTGGAAATAATGTGTTTTAAGAGCTTACCTTCATGGCCAATAAAGATGCATTTATTTGGATTAAGAGATACTCCATGCTACCTGCATCTTTCAAACACTTATCTCAAGTGTTGCATATACTCATTATCATCTTTAAGAAAAATTGTTATATCATCTAGATAAACAAATAACATCTCAATAATCAAACCTTTGAAGGCCATGTCCATTGCTCTTTGAAATGTGGCGTTGACATTATAAAAATTAAATGCCATATTATTATAATTAAAATTAACCCAATTAATGGTAAATTTCATCTTAATCTAATCATCTTCATTGAATCAAATCTAATTATAACCTTAATATCCATCTAGAAGAGAGAAATGTTGAGAACCTTAAACAATAGGCAAAATCTGCTCCATTGAGGGTAAAGGATAGTGATCTTTGAGTGACACCTTATTAAGTTCCCTAAAGTACACATAAAGTCTTATCTCCCCATTATTATTTATAATAGGCACAAGATTAGCTACCCATATTGAATTCTTGATAGGAAAGATTATTTATGATTCAAGGAGTTTAGTGAGCTCTAACCTCATGATTTGCTTAACCTTAGGATGAATGTGTCTTTCTTTCTATCTGATCGATTTAACTTTAGATTCTAACTTAATAGTATGGTGTGATAGGCTAGGATCAAACCCTTTTAGGTCATTATACTCAAAATAAAATATTTCATGAAAATCTCCACACAAATCAATGAATGCTTGCTTCTCTAAAGTAGAACATACCTTACCTAGTCTGAGGAGTTTGTCCTCGAAGATCAAGACACATTCATAATTATTTTATTTTATTTACCTACTCACATATTAATTTTTTTTATTGATAATTCTCATTGAATATAATTTCTAAGGTCACTGAACCCATAGGTATCTTATTGGTTATTAGTTGCATAATCAGATCACCCAATTATTCTTAGAGCTTCTTTTGATTCCTTGAAGAAAACTCAACCTCATTTTGTAGGAAGCATGAAATGTTTCTATCACTATCAAACACTCACCAAGACACTTAATTATTAGGTACAGAAGGTCTGATAATGATCTTAATATGACAGTATTTTCCCTCCTCTTTTGTGGCAGTTGGAGTATCAAGTTGAGCTCCTATAGCAGCTAGTATGTCATCATGACTATTATGATCCCTTAGGACTGATTGTATATTGATTGCATTGAAGTATTCAATAAATTACCATACCCTATGCTTGTATTACTTAATCAAAGGGTTATTTTTAGTAGACACATTCCTCACCTAATGTACAACTAATTCACTCTCTCTATATACTTACAAGTTCTTGATTCCTTTTCTCTTTGACTATTGAACACCATAGGTCAAAGCTTCAAACTCAGCCACATTACAAGTAAAACTAAAATGAAACATATATGAAGCATAATAATGTTGTTTATATGTGGATAAAAACATAGAACCAAATCCTACACTAACTTTATTTCTTGAACCATCAAAAAACATCTTCCTTGGCAAGTAGAGGTGTTGGTACTCCTTAATGTATAAAATACACTCTTAAATCAGTTTCCTTCAAAAAATCATTAAGGACCATCTTCAGAAGTGTTAGTTCCATATTATTTAATAAATAAATGTTAAATACCCTCAAGCTTAGAATATGTGCCATCATCTACAATAGATTCCTTTTATTCATGGGCCGCACAATTCAAATTGGAACTTGTCTCAATGTAAGCTTCAATATGAAACCTTGCAAAAGACTATGTCCTGATTGTAACCATGGCCCCATACCTTATTATAAAGGCTAAGAAGGACCAATCAGATAAGTGGTAGCCACCTATCTTGGCTATGAAGCCCCTTGGTAAGTAGATTGTAAGGCTGGCTAGGAGATCAACAACAACTATGTCTTACAAGATAGTAAAACTAGGACAATCATGTAAGAAAATATTTTAGTTTTTTATCAATCCCATTGTTTTGTTATGTGTACCATATAATTTAAGGAATCATTTACTCTGAATATCATACTTTAGATGCAATTTATCAACTACCACCTTGGGCTTGACTAAAGTTAAAGCTCCACTATCAACTATGCAATTATGAACTAGCTTTTTACCCACTATGAGAGTGAGATAGAGTGGAGGAGGTTTCTCAGTTCTGGTAGATGGTTCAGTAATGGTGAAAGGGATCATTTTAAGGACAACATAATCTTGACTTTTATTTTAAGGAAGGACACTAGTAGAGATAGTGGATAACTTATTTTGTAGGAGCTATTTCTGACCAGGCATATGTAGAACATCCCAAATGGAAAGTGATGATTTAGTACTCCTCAATGAATCTATAATATTTAAATAATCCATACCTAATTTATCATGGATTCTTGGAGGCAAGGAAGTTCTTAGATCTTGAGGAGTTGGAGTGCCTTGAACAATCCCTCCAACATTCTGATTTGGAAGATGTGCAGTGTTATTTAAAGTTGTTACACCTACAACCATAACTTGTTTCTTAATATAAGCATTGAATGACCCTAGAGACACATTAATATTGCCACATAAATCCTTTCCCTTAGATCTAGTATTGTCTATAACCAAGGTTCCTTGGTTAAGTACAAAAGTATCCTCAACTAGGAATTTGGTGAAGATCTCTTTTTGAGACGACTCACCTTCACTTGTCTATATCATCACTTCATCTTTGACTAATAAGAGGCGATTATCCTATCCTATAGAAAAAACTACTATTTACCTTCATTAGAATCCATAAATTGGCCTTATTTCCAATTCCTATGTTGCAATAAATTGTATACATTGGCAAGCCTATTAAGAATAGGTTTCCATTGGCCTTTTGCTCTTTCAAATTATTGACCATACTTTTGTTTATAAGGGTAAGGATTCTAATAGTCACATTGTTGCATATTACCTCTTCCATGTCTAGCTTCCAACCATTGAATAAATGCATCTTTGTCCATGGCATTATCTAACTTCTTAAGAGAAAATTTAGGCTTGGTATTGGCATTAAGAGTTTGAGACACATCTAGAGCATTAGGAAAATAATGAGATAATGGAGGCATAGACACTTTAGGTGGCAATCTTCCAGCTTGAATGAGATTATTTTCAGATTTCATAGCAAGATCATATGCTTCAAAAAATGTGGAACCACCCACGTATTGAAGCATGAAAGTAATTTTAGTGCCAATATCTCTCAAAAGGTTAGCAACACAAAGCTGAGAGGTGGCCTCATAGGAGGAGGTAGTCTATTCCAAGTCTTTTGGAACCTCTTGTTAAAATCATGCATTATTTATTTGGATCCTATATTGATCACATTAAGTGGATGTATGAAAGAGGCATAGTCAGTCTCATTTCAAAATATTGATGTGAATAACATTATAAATTCATCCCATGATGTGATGCATCCACCTTCTATAGTACTATACCAATCAAGAGCCTTCCCTCTAAGGGATATGGCAAGGAGTCTAATGGAAATGTTCTCTTAAGTGATATTATGGAAGCTACAAAAGTTAGAGACATATCCAATGTGCTTACTGTGTGTAACATGACTCTCACCATTAAATATAAGCACACCTTTTATGGCATTAGGAGGAATGGCATCAAAAGCTTGAAGGTGAGCTGAATTTTCTGCGTTGAATATAGTAAAATCATGAGGTCTAGCCATTTTTTCTTCAATATCATCAATTTATTAAACTTGTTCACTCTCTTGACTTCCCTTGTTATAAAAATCATCTTGATCTTCAAAGTACAAATTAGGAGGATGATATTAAACTCTAGGTGGAAGTTTAGGTTGAAAGAGTGGGTCAATGGGAATGAGAACTCCTCTAGATGATCATATACTGAGAACCATGAATTATGAAAGAAATTTCATAACAAGATAATGAATTTGAACTAGATTTAACTTTATGAATTTTCAAAATGCTAATTTGTACACCAATTTATATATGATGTTATCACGACCAACATTAACCTTGATAAGTTATCTTGAAGACAGGGCCTACTAAGTATCTAAGAACTATTGTCACCAAATCTTGATCCCTACAACAAGGTTTTAAAGATTATTATATATTTTGGAAACATTGGAACATTTCCATGTATGTGGGTGTATCTATATTAGAAATGAGCCTCTTGGTTTAAGGTTTAGCTCTTTGAATGTATCTTGAAATGCTCTTATTTATGCTAACTAATTAGTTATGGGGGAAAAAGTTAGGGATTACAAGAATTGAACCTAATAGAAAGGAGGTGATACATCAGATGGTATTCCATAAGAATTTTTACCTCTTTCACAAAGAGACAATTTCCACAACACTAGCCTAAGAGTTCTAATATGCACTAGCATCAATGTTTCAATATGAAGGTACAGTGCATGAAAAATATATAAGGTAAATGAAACTATAGCTCAATTATAGATACTAAAGTTCATTATACATTTAAAATACACTCATACATTTAATAACACTTCACATGACCTATCAGGCTGAGATAACTTGCATCAAATATGGGGGGATCGAGAAAAAGCAAGGATATATAGATATCACTTAACTATTCACTATAGATCTCTTCACACATTTTGACAAGATGATGTCTAAACTTGAAAGAGACTTAATTTATTATGTTAAGTCAAAGTACAATGTCAAAACAATCAAGGTTTCACCATACATGGGGTGGTATTAGATTACAAAGGCCAAAATGGTAGCTACTTGTAGAACTTTAGAAAGAAGAGAAAAGATTGAAATTCAAAGGTCACTAGAACACATGTCTAATTGATAGGCAGAGTTACACTTGTATGAGGATGAATTAAAAAATATACCATATAAGGTCTAATGTGGAAAATGAATCTCAAATATAAAAATTCTTGAAATGTGGCACAAAGCTTCCTTTACTAGGCACAAGAAATGGTCTTTTAGCCTGGATGATCTCTCAAGCATTTGAAACTAAATTACAGAGAGTTGACACATATGTATTGTCTAAGAGAGGTTGAAACATACTATAACACTCATAATATGTTCTCCTAACTACTATCTATCTTATAGACACTTGTATTCACCATCTCCAGTCATTCATTGATTTCGTAGACTTCATTCTTTACATCTGGTAGTCACTATTTATCTTAGACCTCAACTGAGCTTTCCTTATGACATATGAGTTCATAGATATGGATTTTATAAAAAATAATTTGATCCTACATAGTTTCCCATATAGAATATCCCTACCACATCACTCATTTTATTCTAAATTATGTATGCAATAACTACTTGCTCCGATAAAAAATGGCTCTTTAGGTCGATAATTATTTGTCAAAAACTAACTCAAACCAATCACATTGTTCCAACCTATATTTATTCTCATTATTCTCATTGATCCTTGCTATCAGATCCTTTTTAACCTCCTACACACCATATGATCAAGATGTATGAAGGAATGTTGGCCTTTGATTTTATGCTATGAAGATCCTTTGACATGTTGAATTTCATTGGCATTATTAGATGAAGATGTACAAGTGAGTGGTAGTTGTATATCTCATGTGGCCCACTTTATTTTTAGTTTATATACAGCATTGGATCATTGGTACAATTGAACACTGATCATTCATCTAGATTAGACCCACCATCTTATCAGTCAAGCTCGTGCCATTGGATCTCTACTTATCAAACTTTTACAGTTGGATCTTGTCCAACATATATCTTTTTAAGGAATTTTAACCTAGGGACCTTTTGACCTATTTGAACCAAGTGAAAACCATTAGATCTAATTGTTAGTATGCAAACTAATATGGACCATTAGATATTGATCAACTTAAAACCCTTTAGGGACCTTTTAAATATAAATGACTACTTTGAAAAGCTCAAAATTGATGCATACACGAATGTTCTAATATCTTTGAATCTTCATAACTTGAGTTATATAACTCATGCAAGCATAAAATTTGTAGATCATGTTCCTTACACAAATATCTTTATGGTGCTACAAAATTTTGGCTTATGAAGCTTTTTGAGTGAACTTTTTGAATGCACAAGTGATCTAGTCTATTTATTTTTGGATGGCATCCTAGTGACAGTCTAGTTCACCTAGGATTGTGATTGAACTACTTCTTGATCTTTGAAATCCCAAATGAATTTCTTGAGGCCTGCACAAACTATCTCCATGATTATGACTATTTGGACATGATGAAAAGCTATTACTTACATATATGACTTTAAAACGACCCCTAAGACACCAAATGATACAAGGACTAATCTATATTATGACCATAACTAGAATGACATATGATATGACATCAAATGAACTACAAAATACACTATGACATTATAAAAAGCTCCTATATGAGATCCTGACTATAAGGGTTTGACCCATTTTGACCTATGGTAAAAATGGTCAACATTCTTAGTGATTTAAGCATAGCATGTAATGTGAAGCGTTTTTAAATGTATGAGTCTATTTTAAGAGTATAATGAAATTTAGTATCTACTATTGAGCTATAATTTCACTCACCTTAGATATTTTTCATGCACCACACCTTCATATTAAAACACTGATTCTAGTGCATTTTAGGGCTCTTAGGTTAATGTTATGGACATTATCTTTTTGTGAAATAGGTATGATAGTCTTGTGGAAAAACTTATAGTGTATCACCTCATTTATAGTAGGTTCAATTCTTTTAATCCCTAACTCATTTACCCATAAGTAACTAGTTAAGCATAGATAAGAGCTTGTCAATATATATTCAGGGATCTGGCCCTTAAACCTAGAAGTTGATTTTCAATATAGGTACACCCACATACCTGAAAATGTTCCCATGTTGCCCAAATCTGAAATAGTCTTGAAAAACTTCTTCTAGGTTGCAATATTTGGAGACAAAATGACACTAAAAATGTTATTAATTTTGATAAATAAGAATTTCCAACATAACATGTAATCATACAAAATATTCCACTATTTATTCAAGTTGAACTAAAAACTAAATGATTGATTGTGGTGGTTATGGATTTAACATTTTTAGTAGGCCTTTATTACAAAAATTGAGTATAAACATTCAAAGATACAATAATTAAATCAAAATATCAAAGGGTTTGATGAATATGCATGATAATTAATTGGAATAATATGTTTGGATGTAAGATTGGGACCTAAAATAATGTTTACTTTATTTCATGTTATGCACAATCATCTACATTATAATCTACTATTGGATTGACTTTGAATACATATGATGATATAAGTACCATCTAAGTTACATAGGTGCCTTAAATTCATACATTAAGGGTACTCATAAATCCATGTGGATGATAACCCTTTAAGATATTATTAAGTCATCTCAATCAAATCTAGATGACCCAATATTAGATATCACCCCTTTTTCTCAAGTCATCCCTTGGGACCAAACATATACATATGAAATTAGAGTCAAGTACTAACAATAAGCAAAAATAATAATGAAGGTTGCAAATGGACCAAAAAGAGTTACATTAAACATAAAAGGAACTTGAGAGATTGAAAATAACACAAACAAAGGTAAAAATATAACTCCAAAAACTACAAGAGGAATATGAAATTTTAAAAAATAAAAATAAAAAAAATAATAGCTAATAACTCCAAAAATATGCAAATAGAACAACGTGAATAGGACAAGTTACAAAAGGGAAAACAATGGTCCAAGTGGAGAAATAAAAGTTGTATAAGGCACCAAAAAAAAAGTATAAAAAAATAGCATCAACATAACTTGGATCAATCAAATCCTATTTCTAAAATCTCTTTATTAGTTAATTGGTAAGTTTAATATGGCAATGTTTAAGATTATTTTGATACTAATGATGATGAAACCACCATGGTTAAAATGATAAGTGATCAACTATCCAACCTAAATTTAAACCATTAAAATAAATATTTATCTCATAGATTATTCATAACCATTAGTCAAGGGGTATACCATGATGATTCAAAATCAATAGCCAAACATCATCTAGATACAAAGAATAAACCTCTTTTAGATATTTCTCAATGTGATAATGTGAACACTTGTTGCATTAGTAGACCCCATATGGCATTTGTGATAAATTTAATGAATAATGTACATAGTAGACCATTGGACATTCCATTTTGGGCTCTTTTTTATATTCTTCATCTTCACTAAGATCAAAGCTACATAGAAAAGTCAAAAACCGGATAATATATTTCAAACATATTAATATTATATTATCTATATTATTTCATACAAAATATTAAAAATATATAGGAAATGAGTTTCCTATATTTGGGATGGTTAAATCCTTATAATCTCTCGACCAAATAATCTCTTGAATAAATAAACATTATATATGAAAATAATGTTAATAACAATATATTTGAGTAACTAACAAATAACTAAAACAAATCACCCTATATATTATTGTTATGCATAATAACAATAATAGACTAAACAACTATTAACATGTTATTATTTACTAAAAATAATTACATTATTAAAAAATAATAATGTGAACACACCTCAATATTCACCCCCTTATGAACATTATTAATCTTGATCCACACCTCCTTAATGTGAGAATGGGGAGAATATACATCTTCAATAACTGGCTTGAATAGAATCATATCCTAACGCATACTTTTAGGTCTACATACTAATGTCTAAATATTTTTATGTGGATCTTTCTGCATAATACCACTACTATTTGAATAATGCATCCCAAATTTATGCCATATGAATGTAATGGACGTTTCACTAGCCAATCATATCCATAAATAAGTAAAGCAATTAGAGGAATCTATGCAGTCAGGATTTGTGTAGTTAACTACCCTATTTTATCATTTTTTCCACATTCCATTATACCTACACTTTCCCTTTTTATCTAAATATCAATAGATTTCCAAACTAATAGGGGAAAACACACACAATATGAAGAAATGAAATATCATGAGGAATAAATCCTCATTGTCATCTTATGTAGCCTTTGTTAATTTTTATTGCCACTCAAAAAATAAAATCATAAATAATTGACACTTCCAATGAAAAACTATCCTTGGCATTAGCCAATTTGGTGAAAAGTACACAATACTAAAAAAAACACACACACACACACACCATGATGAAAATAACACACAACTAAAAAATAAGCCACTAAAGCAAAATTTGACCTTGTCACTAGTGCCTAACAAGAGGATCTGGAACCTCTAGCCTTTGTTTTCTTTATTCTTTAGTATAGGAATCTACTTACTTTCTTTGTAATTGCTTGATGTATTCTTTTTCATTTATGCATTGATGATTTCATGGTTGGACATCCTCTCGTTCGGTGTCTACCTCATCCAGATTTAAAGTTATGACACAAAGTGCATCGATTACATTTTTCACACAAGATTTTGACTCTTTACTCATTTTTTATTTTGATAGTATGACTAAATGATAGTGATGAAATTTTAAAAAAAATAATGACATATATTTACTATGGACCCAAAAAAAAATATTGACATTGTGAATTTTTATGACTTCACTCTTTTTACAACATAACCTACTTAATACAAAAATACTAAACTATTACCTTTGATGACAAAAGACTTAAATACACTTTGGTATTTTTATGGACATTATCCTATCTAACATAAATATGAGACTTTAATAATATTAACATATATTTTCAATTAAACAAAAAGCTATTATTGAAAATTTGACCTATTAAAACTAACAATAAAAACTATTGACTCTATATGGATTTATTCTAAACAATGAAGATAGCTAAATCATATGACTTAACACCTAAAAATTTGATAAGAGTTTAGGATAGTAAAAATAAATACATTAAAACTCTCACTATATAAACAAACCTAGCAAAAATGAAGGAAGCCATGCATGGGTAGAGAAAAATGGGTTGAGCTTGAGCCTTTTTTGACTTGTAGTCCTCATTTCATTTTGCTATAGAATCTAAAGTTTTTATAGAGGAAAATCAAAGATTTATTACAACCACCTTTCAATGCAGATATGATAGCATTTACAAATACAATCAAAGAAAAAATGGATGTTTAAAGAATATATGGGTCACCTATTATTTGTTAGGTAGTGTAATGTATTTTCCTGGCTTGGGCAAAGGACTGTGTAAACTATTCACTTTCCTTGGTATGATTTATATTTTCCTTTCTCTAAAGATTTTCCCCTTTGCTTCACATAAAATATCAATCCTCCAAGATAGAAAAGTATGAATAACTCATAACAGTAGGCCAATTTGCATGATGAGAGTAGCCATGACTTTTGATGTGCTTCGCTCAATTCTTCGATTTGAAAGGCATAAGAATAGAAGTGCAAAAATATTAACCAACAATTCTAATACTTTTAACAAAGTAATATTCATCAAGGCTATGCTCAGAACTATGAAAAAGATTTTTTTTTAAATGATACGTTGAACTCCTTTAAACACACATCTCCTCATTTTCTCTTATTTCGACCCAAAAAATTACTACTTCTACAATAAATTTTAATTAAACAAATTCCAAAATTAGATTTAAAAAACCATACTAAGGTTGCCCCAAGATTGCTTCAAAATTCCATTTTAGGCACAAGACTAATAAATATTTGATACCAGATCTTAGGGAAGATCAGAGCCACACAAAGAAAGCCAAAAATCAATTAATATATGTCAAATACAATAATATTAAATTGTCTATATTATTTCATATGGAAGATTACAAATATATAGGAAATGATTTTCTTATATTTAGGATGGTGAATTCCCTATAATGTCTCAACCAAATAATCCCTTGACTAACCAAACACTATATATAAAAATATCTAACAATATATTCGAGTAAGTACCAAATAATTAAAACAAATCACCCTGTATATAATAATAATAATAATAATAATAATAATAATAATAATAATAATAATAATAACGTATTATTTTTTATCTAACAATAGTTACATTATTACAAATTAATAATGTGAACACATCTCAACACTTCATACTCTTGGTGCTTAACCATTTCACTGATGCGTGTCCATTTCAAAAAAAATTAAAGATGATTTAAACTTTACTATTAGAAATTAAAATTCTTCATTTTTCTATTGTAATTATATCATTGCATTACACAATGAGGCATTTCTTGATTTTCAAGCAATGACAGTTCCAACAACTCTTAGTCCCCAAATGTTTGTCAATACATTCTCCATTGAAGTACAGGAGATCATTTTGAGTTGTACTATAATTATTTTCAAATAATTATAAAACTATTGATCTTGCTAATTTTTAAAAAATATTTGGTTATTTCTTACATAAAAATTAAATGAAATAATTACTAAAATAAATACAATAATTAGGGGTCATCAACCTACTAATGGCATGGTAGAAATAGATATGGAGGGAAATACATAATAATTTCTACAGGTGCCCTTGCAGCCATTTGTAAGAAAAAAATGCATGTGGAGTTCTATTGCAGTTCCATAGCAACCTTACACTCATGGTGTCGGTATAGCTTCATAAAAATTCTTAGCTTCTATTGAATTAACAAAAATGTTAATTTTATCATTGTAATATTTTAATCCTCTATAAAATATAGAGTGGAATAATCTATAATGCAAACACCAAAGGGTCTGGCAGACATTCCATAAAATAGATGCAATAAACAAAAGAAAGGTGCGCTAAATTAAATTAAGTTTTTCATTTTTATTATATGTTAATTTTAATATTATCTTTATTTTATTTATCATTTTTGTGATTTCCAGTTCAATTTTAAGCGCATTCTCATTCTCAAAACATAAATTTCACAGCACTACCACCACCACCTCACCCAACCCTATAAATAGTGGAAGAATGAAATGTTTGTTTAGGCAAGTATAGAGTGGTGGCATTGTTTAATAATAACTTCTGATTTTCCAAAATTTTCACTTGGTGGTCTACCCAGTGCAATGAGAACAATAATTCTTCATAATATTGATTCGGATGAATAGTTTTTGGGGATTGATAGTAGCACACCCATGGGTTTTTTTAACACTCATGATATGATACAGGGATCTCATCCCACTAAGCCTTTACAGTGACCTCATACACCCAACTCTCCACCCATCATTAATGAAGGCAATCATGTTAATTAGATTCCACTAACAGATGATAATTGTAATTTTTTTTTAATTTCTCATTAATTGACAGAGAATGCTAAGGCCTATGTTACTAATTTTTTTATTGATAACCTTGATGATTTAAGAACATGGGAGTATCATGTAAAAGTATTGATTCATGATATAAATGCATGTTTTTGAAACCACAATCAATGTATTCAATTCTACTCAATGGTTGAACATTAGTCGACAAACACTGATGTTTTATTCAACCAAGTAATTTTTCAAAGTGTTGTAGTGAGTAATAGCTTTAATGATTTTGTTCTTAATATAATGTTAAACAATCTTGAGAACTTAAATATAGAAGCCTAAGTGTATTATAACAAATGAGAAAACAATAAAAGCCCTGTAGATCTTGAAAATGCTAATAAAGAAAAATATGGGATTACTTTCTCTTTAATATTTTTTATAATTAAGTTTTTTATTAATAAATTTAATTAATTAATATTGTTTGTTCATTTGTAGTCTAAACATACAAATTGGAAGAACCTTAATCATGTGTAGTAAAAAATAAAAATAAAAATCTAATATAATTGTAATTTATAATTTCAATTAACATCCCTTCTAAAATTATTGTTCCCTATAAATAATTTTGGAGAATCCTTATTAATATTCTAAATTATCGTGGAAACAATTGTATTCAACACAAGCACGTACACACAAATCATTTTAATTAATTTTTTATTATTAAAGGTAAAGGTGAGTTTTGAAAGCACCTACTCCCTTTTACAAAAAGATTGAGATATAATATTTATTTATTTATTTCATAATAAATTAGTTATAGATATGATTTTATATGCATGGTGTGAATATTGCAACCAAGTGCTCTGCATTTTATAGTGTGATTCCTATCTTTACACACATATCTAACATTTTTGGACTTTATTCATTTAGAAGACACTAATGAAAACATTGATCAAGATGAGCCAAAAATAACCCCAAACAAATTCTCCTCCATGATCCAAATGGAATTAGTTCAAAATTTTGTCCCTTATAAGTTTGCCTTTGACTCTAAAATTCTATCCCATAAGAACCATTCAAGGTCCTTCCATTATGTCCACACCAGATGCCTGGAATGAATCTATGTAGATAGTTTATGTCATGGTGTTGACTTGAACACTCTAAATATGTTGAAGGGCATCGAGGTACGTCAGGGAGAAGAGCTTTGTGGTGCAATTCAATGATTCCCATCCAATTGGAGTAAAATTCAGTGATTCCCATCCAATTGGAGTAAAATTCAAAATGTCTATTTTCTTGCTTTGGAGATATTATGCAATGACCAATATAAATGTAATGGATTGACCCACCCTATACTAATGCATTCCTCCATTGTAAAAACCTTATTGAAAAAAAAAATTTCCCAGTTTTGAAAATTTGAAAATCTGCATTCTCACCCTTCCTATTCGGCCTCTTCAGTGCGTATATGTTTGTGTCAATTATTATATACACTAATTTTTATATCAATTGGATTCTATAATAATATATCATATACTCCTCTTACTACTACTACTACTACTACTACTACTACTACTACTACTACTATATAGTAGACTAATTCCTTTCAAAAACTAAAATTGTTATTATATAATTTGTGCATAATTTTAAAAAATATATATAGTGGCTTTTTTGGGATTTTTATTTTGATATAGGGACTTTTGTTTATTGCTTTATTTTTGATAGTTTGTGAAACTGATCGAGGTGGGAAGTTTCAAATAATTACTTTTAACCCATTTTACTTAGCCATCCTTCAAGGGAATGGTCTAAGTTTGAGATTATATGTTAGGTAGTTGTCTTTCGATAGATAATTCTATCTTTTAAGAAAGTTAGAGGATTTTTGCACCACTATCCTTCAAAAGAGTAGTTTACAATGCTAGAAATATGTGACCCAAATGATATTTGTTTTGGATTGCAAGGTTTTTAGACATTGACAAGTTTAATTAGGCTTAGAGGTTTACCTTTATAAGGGTAAGACTTTTAGCACAAAGAAGGTTAATGGTAGGTAAAAGGAATGGTTTGAGAAACAAATGATCATGGGATTCCATCTTGTTAGATATGAAAAGTATCCATGAGAACCATGACATGGGTAGAGTTATGGTACCCACCTTTAAGATTAGGCTATAACTGTGATGGTTAATCACATGGTTATACATTGTAATCGGTTGTCTGTAAAGGGATAAGGAGAGGTAGATGAAGGTGAGAATCTCATAAATCAAGGGATGAGATTAATTTAGATAGTAAGGTGAATTTGATCCTTCTTTAAAAAAATAAATGACGCATATACAAAGCATTGAGAGGCTTAGGTTCTAGTTTGCCTTTGAGAGAGGAAAAATGACATGTTCTTGATCCATACTTATGAGTGATAATGTAGGGTCTGAGCCAATTAAATGAAAATTTACCTCTTTTGATTTTCTTCATGTTGGTGACATGTTGGTTTGCCTTAAGGATGTGGTGTTTGATATTGAATTATCATTCAATTATGTGTGTGTTGTAAGCACACTTGATTCATTCTTGGTAGTCATAAAGATGGTTGACTACTGCAAGGTGATTTTTAACAAATAGCTCAAGTCATGCTAGTCATTATTGACAATAGTCACTCTAAAAAATAATCTCTTGCAAAGATATGCAAAGAAAAAGAATCTAGACTTTGAGAGGGAAAATTGCATCTTCTGTAAGGACTAGAAAGAAAGAGGTAGCACTAGTAGAGGTTTAAATGCTGGTGTGATAGACCATTAAAGTGAAAGGGGTGTGCAACTACCAATCCTAACCTAAAACACTAACTACTTTGGTCTGTTAAGCATGGGATATACATAGGGGGGGTGAATCAGTATATCATAAATCTTATAAACATTCCCTTAATCAAATTCCACTTTAACATACATTCAATATATGCAATAAAATTGAAATAATAAACACCACACAAGATAGAGAGAGACACCAGATTTAATGTGAAAACCTAATGTGGGAAAAATGACAGAGAACAATCTCAAGTATATGAATGAGCACCAACTCAAACTACAATATTTGAAAGCACCAACTTCTAGGAGCACCAACCCCTTTGCTGAGCACCAACACAACAATTATTCGTGAGCACCAACCCTTTTACTAAGCACAAACATGGCAATAAATCATGACCACCAACCCACAGGAGCACCAAACCCTTTGCTGAGCACCAACATAGCAATAATTCATGAACACTAACACACAAGAGCACCAACCATTTTTGTGTATACCACACAACTATATCTCAATATTACTATCTCAACAAATGATAGTTCATTACAATATCTCTTTCCTCTCTCTTCTCTGATCTTCTAAGCTAGATATAATAAATACAAAGAATACTCATCTCTCACACACTTACAAGTGGCTTCTCATGCCTTTATTTATAGATTTCCAAATGACCTTTGGCCTTCCTCCTTTGTGACCCTTCAATCCTCATGGAAAATGGCACCAAAATTGTGTGACCCTTCGTATCCTTGTATTTGAAAAGTCATATGGTGACCCTTCATAATAAAAAATGTCCTATCCTCTTTTGTCCTTATTTCGTGACTTTTCATATTCCCTCAAAGTGTCCCTTCATGAGAAATTATGCCCTTCCTCTTTTGTCTTCACTTGGTGACTCTTGGAATTCCCCAAGATGACTCATCATGGGAAAATGCGTCCCATTCTTATTTTGTCTTTACCCCGTGACTCTTTGAATTCTCTATGGTCCCTTCTTTTGTCTTATATGCAACCAAAAATATATTCATTAATATTAAATAAATATTAACACACATTAGACAAGATATAACTATTACAAACATCATTAAATGCAATGGGGCCTTTATCACCAATAATTCTAGACCTTTGACATCAATGACAATATTTCCAACAATCTCTTCCTTTGTCATTGATGGTAACCTCAATCCTAAAACTGCCACATCCTAAAACCTACACACACTGTCATCTGAAAACATACATTAACTCAACCTTACTATAGTAACCTGTACCTATTCCTTGTACCTATTTCTGCACTTGTACCTATTATTCTCCCCCTTTGACATCAATGGAAATGGGCCTACCTGAAGTTAACACTTAGCTCCCCCTCAACTGATGCTGAATTTCAATGGCAAGAAGTAAAAGAAATTACTCCCAACTTCTCTTGTAGATACTCAAATGTGTCTTTTGGTAGTGCCTTTGTGAAAATATCTACAATCTACTCTGTAGTATTTATATATTCCATCTTAACCTATTGATCTGCATCATTCTCTCTCAAGAAGTGAAATCTAATGGGAATATATTTTTTTCTTGAATGCATTATTGGATTCTTTGAAATATTTATAGCACTTATGTTATCACAAAAAATGGAAATATGTTCATCATACTTTACCTTGATATCTTCCAAATTTTGCTTCATCCAAATTACTTGAGTACAACACAATACAAATACAATATATTCTGCTTCAGATGTAGAAAGTGATACTAAATTCTGCTTCTTGCTTAGCCATGATACTAAGCTATCACCAAGGAAGAAAGCTCCTCCACTTGTACACTTTCTGTCATCCAAACACCCTACCCAATATAAATATGTATAAGAAACCAAAGTTAAATCTCTACCTATGGGATACCATAATCCATAATCCAATGTCCCCATGATGTATCTGAATATTCTTTTCACCAACTGAACATGACTATCTTTTGGAGATGATTGATATCTTACAACCATACCTACTACATGCATGATGTCTAGCCTTGATGCTGTCAAATATAAAAGACTACCAATCATAGATCTATACAAATATTGATCTGTAACAGGTGAATCTTCATCCTTGTTCACCTTATTTCCTGTAAACATAGGTGTGCCAACTGGTGCACAATCCTCAAAAACATATTTATTCAACATTTCCTTGGCATATTTACTTTTAGATATGAAAATTATTTTATTTGATTGAAATATTTGAAATCCTAATAAAAATGATAGTTCTCCAAGCATAGACATCTCAAATTCTTTTTGTATTCTATCAAAAAATTATTTTGTCATATTTTCAATATTTACTTCAAAAATAATATCATCAACATATACCACAACAATAAATTGATGCTCACCTTCTATTTTGATATAAAGATTACTATCAGCAAATCTTCTCTTGAATCTTTGATCTTGCAAGTAATTATCAAGTCTTGCATACCAAGCTCTAGAAGCTTGTTTCAATCCATACAATGCTTTCTTCAATCTGCATACGTGGTTACTAATATTTGAGAGAATAAATCTCTCAGGCTACTCAATGTAGACCTCTTCTTCAAGATTCCCATTTAGGAAGGCAGATTTGACATCCATTTGAAACACTTTGAAATTTTTAAACATTGCATATGCAAGAAACATTCTAATAGCCTCTAATCTTGCCACTAGTGCAATTTTTTTTTCAAAATCTATTCCCTCAATCTTAGCATATCTTTTACATACTAATCTTACTTTATTTATGGTCACTTCTCTATTTTCATTCAACTTATTTCTATAAACCCATTTTGTTCCTATCACATTGTGATCTTTTGGTCTAAGCACTAATTCCCAAGTATCATTATTTTCTATTTTATTTAATTCTTCATCCATAGCCTTAACCCAATGCTCATCATTTCTAGCTTTTAAAAAAGTTCTAGGCTGAATTTTAGATAATAAAGAGAAATTAACTTGTTCAGATTTACTTACCATCATTATTTTGGCACAAATTCCTTCATTTATGTCCCTGATGATGTCACTTTCATTATGATTTATCTAAACATATTTGGATGGAGTTTTGGTTCCATTTTTCTCCTTGTCCTCATCTTCATCTAATTCTTCAAAGCCTTCCACTTCAATGATTTCAGAAATGTCTACTAGATCATTATTTCTTTGTGTTGCATCTTCTTCTATCCTGACACTTGCACTTTCAACAATTTTCTTGGTTCATTTATTATAACATTTATAATCTTTACTTTTGCAATAATAACCAGTAAATATTCTTTCATCTACTTTAGATTCAAAATTATCATGTTTTTCATCGGTTCTCTTTATGAAGCATTTGCTATCGAAAACTCTAAAATAATCAACTATTGTTGGTTTGTATTTTCATAACTCATAAAGAGTCTTATCACTATTGAATCTTAATAGCACTCTACTCTGAATATGCCATATTTTACCAAACTCCTCTCTCCAATATTTATCTACTATCTTGGATTCATTTAGCATTGTCCTTGCCATCTCTTGAACTGTTCTATTTTTCTATTTAACTACTCTATTTTTCTATGGAGTTTTAGCTGCTGAATAATGTCTCTTTATTCCATGATCTTCACAAAACTTAATAATATGATTTGAAATGAATTCTCTTCCTTAATCTGATCTTAGACACTTAATCTTCAAATGAGTTTCATTTTTAACTAATGCTTTGAATGCTTTGAAATGTCTAAAAGCTTTTGATTTTTTCTTTAAAAACATTACCCAAGTCATACGTGAAAAATCATCAATAAGCAACATGAAATATTTATCACCTTGAGTAATTTGAGTCCTCATAGGTCCACATAGATTAGTGTGAACAAGCTCTAGCATCTAAGTGGTTGAGTATTCTTTTGTTTTGAATCACCTTCTAACTTGCTTCCCATGCTGATAAGGTCCACAAAGCATGTCAGATGGCTTTGCAATCTTTGGAAGATTTTTGACTTCTTGTTTTTTGTTGATGTTGACAAGATTGTCAAAATTTATGTGCCCCAATCTCTTGTGCCAATCTAACTCAAATAACAACTTTGACCTTTGATGTCTGATAGCATATGCAAGCATCTGCAACCAATACATCTAAATCTTTTCTTTTAATTTTACAACCTTATGCATAAAACTTTAGTTTGTGCCCCTGATCATAAATTTGACTTACACTCAAAATATTATGCT
This sequence comes from Torreya grandis, assembly GCA_037957365.1. NCBI lineage: Eukaryota > Viridiplantae > Streptophyta > Pinopsida > Cupressales > Taxaceae > Torreya > Torreya grandis. The sequence continues at coordinate 2,055,954 of JARHVA010000006.1, read as the reverse complement.
TAAGACCTTCTACATATAAAACAGTTTTAGTTTTAGTTATACCATTATCCAAACTTAGTGTACCTTTTCTAACAATTTTGGCAGTAATATTGTCTCCAAATTTCACTATGCCACCATTGATCTTCTTCAAGGTTATGAACTTGATCTTTTATCTTGTCATGTGCCTCAAACATCCACTATCAATGAACCATGGCTTTTCTTCATTTCTTGTACGCAAAGCTATCTGAACCAACATATAATCTTTAGATTGTTCCTTCTGCCATGTCTGAACCTTCTTCTTGATGAATGGAGCCTTGAAACTCTAGTCCTTCTTGACTGAATCAAACATACTTCTATAGTATTGAGCTATCTATCTGAAGTTGTTATACTTGAAACAAATTATGGCCTCTTCATCAAATCTTGATAGAGGAAAAAAAGAGTTGTAGCTTCTGCTTGACTCTACATGACTTTCCTTTTCCTTATTTATGAGACTGTGAGATCTTTTTCTACATTCTAATTTCTTGTGACTATATCGATTACAATAAAAATAGTAACCATAAAAATAAGACCTATTTATGTATCTCTAACCTGATTGCCTTTTGTAGCTTTGTTCTCTCTAGCCTTCTTTATTTGAGATGTCCTCTGTATTCTTCACTTCTTCCCTTTTTATTTCCTCTTTGGTAAGAGCTTCAACATAGCTCTTTTTATTTTCAAATCAAATGCCTATCTTATCTGATATTTCTTTTTAACTTTATAATATCTTATTTAACATATTAGTGTTATTCTCAAATTTTGAATCATTGCCTACTCTATCATTGATTTCTTTATTTATTTTATCAAGATCTGCTTTTAAAGAAGCAATTTCAATAACATAACTTTCACATTATTTTCTTACTATTTTCAAATGTGCCATTAGATCTTATTCATTCTTACTGGCTTCTTCAAAGTGTGCTTGTAGATCTTCAATTATTTCCTTCGACTCCTTTTCATTTTTCTCGATCTAGTGCTTCAATCTTCAATTTTTCTTTTCAACAGCTTGTAACTCTTCTAAGGCACAAATGAGTTCTCCTTCTAGATTCACTTTGGCTTCATCCTCTTCTTCTTTTTGATCATCTATTTTTTTGATTATTGAGGCATCTTCATGTATGGCCATCATGTGCTTTCCGAATCTACCTACAAGCTGTAAAATTTTTTCAAAAGGAACCTATTCTAATACAAATTGTTAAGCATGATATATACTAAGAGGGGGGTGAATCAGTATATCATAAATATTATAAACATTCACGTAATCAAATTCCACTTTAACATACATTTAATATATGTAATAAAACTGAAATAATGAACACCACACAAGATAGAGAGAGACACCAGATTTAACGTGGAAACCCAATGTGGGAAAAACCATGGAGAACAATCTCAAGTATATGAATAAGCACCAACTCAAACTACAATATTTGCAAGCACCAAATTGTAGGAGCTCTAACCCCTTTGCTGAGCACCAACACATCAACTATTTGTGAGTACTAACCCCTTTACTGAGCACCAACACAATAAAAATTCATGAGAACCAACCTACAGGAGCACCAACCCCTTTGTTAAGCACTAACATAGCAATAATTTATGACCACCAACCCATAGGATCACCAACCCATTTTGTGTATACCACACAACTATCTCTCAATGTTGTTATTTCAACAAATGATAGTTCATTATGATATCTCTTTCTTCTCTCTCCTTTTCTCTTCTAAGATAGATATAACAAATACAAATCATACTCATCTCTCACACACTTATAAATGGATTCTCAAGCCTTTATTTATAGCTTTCCAAATGACCTTTGGCCTTCCTCCCTTGTGACCCTTTAATCCTCATGGAAAATGGTGCCAGACTTGCATGACCTTTTGTATCCTTGCATTTGAAAAGTCATATGGTGACCTTTCATAAGTAAAAACATCCTTTCCTCTTTTGTCCTTATCTTGGTGACTTTTCATATTCCTAAAAGTGTCCTTTCATGAGAAATTGTACCCTTCCTCTTTTTTCTTCACTTGGCGACTCTTGGAATCCCCCAAGATGATTCTTCATGAGAAAATTTGTTCCATTCTTCTTTTGTCTTTACCCCGTGACTCTTTGACTTCTCCATGGGCCCTTCTTTTGTCTTATATGCAACCAAAAATATATTCGTTAATATTAAATAAATATTTTCACACATTAGCCAATATATAACTATTACAAACATCATTAAATGCAATGGGGCCTTTATCACCAATAATTCTAGACCTTTGACATCAATGACAATATTTCCAACATAGTCAACATTTTGTTAAGGATTTTGCTAGAGGCTTCTGCCTATCCATTTGCTTGTGGATGGTAAGGTGAGTAAAAGCTTGACTTAATGTCAAATGCATGACAAAGACCTTGGACTTTATTTTTCTTAAAATATTTATTGTTATCAGTGATGATATTATGGGTTCACCAAAATGATAGATGATATGGTGGTTGATAAAGTCAATAATATTTTTTGCTTTGGTAAAGATGAGAGGAATGACCTCTACCCACATGGTGAAATAATTAATAGTGGTAATAAAGGATTGGTGTCTTTATGATGAATGAGGATTGATTTATCTAATAAGATCAAGGCCCAATTGTGAGAATGGACAAAAGAATTTAGATACTTGAAGGCCATGGGAAGGTACATGGTGTAAATTAGCATGTTGTTGACATTTGACAAACTTCTTTAAATAATCATAATATTCTTGGTTGATGGTGGGCAAATATTAGCCAAGGTGAAAGATGTGTTTAGCAATAGCTAAAACACTAAAATGTCCCCCAAAAATTATGTCATATGTTTCCTTGATGACATTAGAATCTTCATGATTGTTAAGGCAATGAAGAAGGAGGCCATCAAAGCCACATTTGTAAAGGATTCCCTCTAGTATGGTATAATGAGAGGTAATTTGAACAAAGGCTCTTCAATCATTCTGAGATAGGTTGGGAGGAATGATACCGAGGTTGAGGTAATCAAAAAAAATCATACCATATGTGTAGTGGAGAAATTTCCACATTACAAATGATAGGAAGGTTAGAATGGATATAAGATAGGGTGACAAAGTGATGGATGGTAACAAAGATTTTAGAGTTAGAAGGACGAAATGGGATTTCGAAAGTAAGGGAAGCCATTATATTCATGAACTTATTGGTAGAATATGGAAAAAAATTGATAAGGTAATGATAGAATGATGTTGAGTGTACATGTACAAGTTGTTTATAATTAGTAAAACATCATTCTTAAATTGGTTATATCCATCAACCTGGTTGACCACAAGTTGGGAATCACCAAAGACACTAATTGTCTTGACTCCCAAGGTTAGAGTAGTCTGGAGACCTATGACTAGGGCTTCATACTCAACCACATTGTTGGTGCATACGAATTCAAGTTTAATGGAAAGGGGAAGAGGTTTACCATTGAGGGGAATGAGAATAAATTTAGGACCCCCACCACATTGGCACTTGGATCCATTGAAAAACACGATCATTTGGTAGGTAGCATCCTCTTGAGAAACGATCACGATGGACTCTTCTATAAATGCAAGACGAAGAGGTTGGTTATTTGGTAGAGGAGCTTCAATGAATTGATCAGCAATTATTTTACCTTTATTTGAATTTTACTGAAGGAAATCAAGATCAAACTTAGCTAAAAGCATGAGCCACATAGCCATACGCTAGTTTTGGTATAGTTTGGAGTGCATGTACTTGAGTGGGCCAGTGCTAGTGATGATGTACTTTTATTATTAAGAAGGTAATGGTGAATATTGAAGCTATGAAGATGAGTGAAAGGTAAAGTTTCTTAGGATGGGAGTACTGAGTCTCATATTATATAAGCATTTGACTTATGTAGTAGACAACTTGCTCTTTATTCTGTTCATCATAGTGAGCAATCATTGCCCCTACGGAATGGTCAGTGGTAGAGATGTAAAGGTAGAAGGGTTTATCCTTTTTAGGTGGGGTAAGAATAGGTGAAGAAATAAGGTATTATTTGAGTGAATCAAAGGCTTGTTTACATTATTTGGTCCACTTAAAGGAGGTATCTTTCTTAAGTAGATAGTGAAAAGGTATCTTTATTGAGAAATGAAATGTCAAATTGATTAGAGTTTCTCCTAAAATTTATAGAGTTGCTTAAGGTGGGTTGGAGGTGGATTTTCAAGGATTTCTCTAACTTTGGTAGGGTCTACCTCAATTCCTCAAAGAGAGATAATTAGTCGAATAAGCTTTCCTGAAAAGACCCCAAAAATATATTTTTTGGGGTTGAGTCTGACATAAAAATGGATAAGGCAATCAAATATGATTTTTATAACATCTAGATGATCCTTATGATATTTATATTTCCCAAGGGGATCATCCACATGGTCCTCTATGATTTTATGGATTAGTTAATGGAAGATATAGGTCATGGCATGCTAGTAGGTTGTGATAGCATTGTTTAAACCTAAGGGCATGACTCTATAGTAGAAATTTCCCCATGGGGTGATGAAAGAGGTTTTATGTTAAGCTTTGGGAGTAATCAATATTTTGATGAATCCCAAGAAACCATCCATGAGAGATAACAACTTGTGGCCAATTGTAAGATCAACAAGTTGGTCAATGCTAGGCAAAGGAAAGTCATACTTTGGGCAAGCAAGGTTAAGGTCACAAAATTTGATACAAAGGAAAAGTCCCCCTGTGGGTTTGGTAGTGGAAAAAATGTTAGAAATCCATTAGGGATAGTCATTGGGTTGGATGAATTCAACAAATAAGAGGCGTTGAAGCTTTTCTTTGACTATAAAAGAGATGTGAAGGTGCATCCTACAAAGCTTTTGTCAGATGGCTTAACATTAGGATGGGTGACAATGTTATGGAGAGAGATAAAAGGGTCAATTCTAGGCATATACTAATAGGACCAAGAAAATACTATGCTATGGCCATGAAGGAAAGAAGGGTAATCTTTTTATTCTGTAGAGTTCAAGGATTGTCTAATCTTGATGATGCAAGTGTTATCTTGAGTACCCATGTTGACATCGATGGTAGATTCGTTCAACACTATTTGGTTCTTAGGAGGAAGAGATTTGTGGTAAGAAAAATACCCCATACTGAGGTAGGTGAGAATGGAATCATCATCCTGATATTGGATGGTGTTGATGGCAGGATAATCATTTTCTACCATTTTAGGATGGAGGAGAGGAAGGGTTTTTGTTCAACCATCCTTTTAATAGGTTAGGGGGCCCAAACTAATGGTATTGATTAAAAAATGTTATGCAGGATGATATCAAAATCCTATGACTTTGAGGGAGATGGGGTTGGTGAAGATAGGACATCCTCGTCAATGGTGGTTATGGGTTTAGGTGAGGTGGGTTATTTTGATGGTACAAACATCAACTATATACAAAGACAAAACCTCTTTTAGGTATTTCTAAATGTGATAATGTGAACACTCGTTGCATTAGTAGATCCCATATGGCATTTTTGATAAATTTAGTGAATAATTTTTAGGGTAAACCATTGGACATTCCATTCTAGGATCTTTTTCATATTCTTCATCTTGGTGAAGATAAGAGCTACATAGAAAATTTGAAAACCAAATACTATATTTTAAAAATATTAATATTATATTATCTATATTATTTCATACATAAGATTAAATATATATAGGAAATGAGTTTACTATATTCTGGATGGTTAAATCCCTATAATCTCTCAACTAAATAATAGCTTGACTAACAAAACACTATATATGAATATATTGTTAATAACAATATATTCGAGTAACTACCAAATAACTAGAAAAAATCACCCCGTATATTATTATTATGCAGAATAACAATAATATATTAATAACTATTAATATGTTATTATTTACTAACATTAATTACATTATTAAAAAATAATTATGTGAACACACCTCAACATTCACCCCCTTATAAACATTATTAATCCTGATCCACACCTCGTTAAGGTGAGCATGGGGAGAATATACGTCTTCAAGAATTGGCTCGAATAGAATCATATCCCAACGCATGCTTTTAGGTCTACATACTAATAGATAAATATTTTTATATGAATGTTGTTGTACATTACCACTGCTATGTGCATAATTCATCCTGTATTTATGCCATGTCAACGCAATGGGCGTTTCACTAGCTAATCATCTCCATAAAGAATTAAGGCAGTGAGAGGATCTATACAGTCATAGGATTTTTTTATTTAACTACACTCTTATACAACTATTTCCACAATCCATTATATCTACACTTTCCCTTTTTATCTAAATATCAATAGATTTCCAAACTAGTAGGGTAAAATGAAATATCATGAGGAATAAATCCTCATTGTCATCTTATGCAGCCTCTGTTAATGTTTATTTCCAATCAAAAAATAAAAGTGTAGATAATTTTCACTGCCACTAAATAACTATCGATGGCATTAGCTGATTTGGTGTAAAATTATACCACACTGAAAAAATTAAAAAAAACATACCATGAGGAAAATAACACACAACTAAAAAACATAACAAGAGGATCTAGAACCTCCAACCTCTATTTTCTCCATCCTCTAGTATAGGGAGCTACTTACTTTCTTTATAAGTGCTTGATGTATTCCTGTGCAGTAATGCATTGATTATTTCATGGTTGGACATCCTCTCATTCGGTGTCTGCCTTAGAAATTTTGAAGTCTTGATTTTGCATAGTTTTTTAGATTTATTTCCACCAAAAGTGTGTTTATTACAATTCTCACACAAGATTTTGACTCTTTACTCATTTTTTAATTTGACAATATGAATAAATGATAATGATGACTTCTTAAATTTTTTAATGACATATATTTACTATGGACCCAAAACACAATATTGACACTTTGAATTTTTATGACTTGACTCTTTTTACAACATAACCTACTTAATAAAAAAAATACTAAATTGTTACCTTTTATGGACATTAACCTATTTGACATAATTATGAGAGTTTAATAATATTAACATCTATTTTTAGTAAAACAAAAAGCTATTATTGAAAATTTAACCTGTTAAGACAAACAATAAAAACTATTGACTCTATATTGATTTAGTTCTAAACAACGATGATAACTAAATTCTATGACTTGACACCTAAAACTTTGATAAGAGTTTAGGACATTAAAAATAAATACTTTAAAACTCTCACTATAAAAACAAACCAAGCAAAAGTCATGGAAGCCATGCATGGGCAGAGAAAGATGGGTTGAGCTCGATCCTTGTTGGACTTGTAGTCCTCATTTCATTTAGCTATAGAAAGCAAAGTTTTCAAAGAGGGAAATCAAGGATTTATTAAAATCACCTATCAATATAGATATGATAGCATTTACAAATACAAGCAAAGAGGAAATGGATGTTTATATAATATATGTGCCACCTATCATCTGTTAGGTAGTGTAATATGTTTTTTTGGCTTGGGCAAAGGACCATGTAAACTTTTCACATTCCTTTGTATGATTTGTGTTTTCCTTTCACTAAAGCTTTTCCCCTTTGCTTCACATAAAATATCAATCCTCCAAGACACAAGTTTGAATAAATCATAATAGTAGGCCAATTTACATGATGAGAACAACCATGTGTTTTGATGTGCTTCACTCAATTCTTGGATTTTAAAGGTAGAATAATAGAATTAAATAATATAATCCAACAATTCTAATCTCTTTTAACAAAGTATTTTTCATCAAGGCTATCCTCATAACTATGGAATAGAATTTTAAAAAAGTGATACATTCAACTCCTTCAATCCATACATCTCCTCATTTTCTATTGATTCGACCCAAAAAATTACTAATTCTATACTAAATTTTATTAAAAACAAATACACAATTGGAGAAACAAAACCTTACAAAGTTTTCCCCAAGCTTGCTTCAAAATTCCATTATAGGCACAAGATTAATAAATCTTTGATACCAGATCTTAGGGAAGATTAGAGCCACACAAAGAAAGTTGAACGTCAGATAATATATTTCAAACACAATAATATTAAATTATCTATATTATTTCATATGGAAGATTAAAAATATATAGGAAATGAGTTTCTTATAATCGGGATGGTAAAGTCCCTATAATCTCTCAAGCAAATAATCTCCCGATTAGCCAAACACTATATAAAAAAATATTATTACAAACAATATATTTGAGTAACCACCAAATAATTAAAACAAATCATCCCATATATTATTGTCATGCATAATAATAATAATAATAATAATAATAATAATAATAATAATAATAATAATAATAATAATAATAATAATAACAACAACGCATTATTTTTTATCAAACAATAATTACATTATTACAAATTAATAATGTGAACACACCTCAAAATTTCATACTCTTGGTGCTTAAAAATTAAAGATGATTTAAACTTTGCCATTAGAAATTAAAATTCTCACTTTTCCTATTGTAATTATATCATTGCATTACACAATGAGGCAGTTTTTGATTTGCAAGCAATGATAGTTCCAACAACTCTTAGTCCCCAAATGCTTATCAAAACATTCTCCATTGAAGTTAAGGAGGTCATTTTGAGTTATACTATAATTATTTTAAAATAATTATAGAAATATTGATCTTGTTAATTTAAAAAAATATTTGATTCTTTCTTACGTAAAAAATTAAATGAAACAATTGGCAAAATAAATACAATAATTAGGGGTCGTCAACCTATTGAGGCCATGGCAGACACAGATATGGAGGGAAATACATAATAATTTCTACAAGTGCCCTTGCATCCATTGATAAGAATAAAATGCATGCAGAGTTCTATTGCAGTTCCATAGCAACATTACACTCATGTTGTGGGTATAGCTTCATAAACAATATTAACTTATATTGAATTAACAAAAATGTTAAATTTATCATTGTAATATTTTAATCTTCTATTACATCTAGAGTAGCACAGTCTATAATGCAAACACCAAAAGGTCTAGTAGACCTTCCATAGTTCAGATGCAACAATAAGAGAAAGTTGAGTTAAATTAAACTAAGTTTTTCATTTTTAGTATATGGTAATTTAATATTCTTTTTACTTTAATTTTCATTTTTGTGATTTTTAGTTCAATTTTAAGGGTATTCTCCTTCTCAAAAGATAAATTTCACAGCACCATCACAACCACCTCACCCAACCCTGTAAATAGTGGAAGAATGAAATGTTTATTAAGGCAAGTATAGAGTGGTGCCATTGTTCAGTAGCAAATTCTAATTTTCCAAACCTTTCACTTGGTGGTACCCAGTGTAATGGGAACAACAATTCTTCATAATATTGATTTGGATGAATATCTTTTGGAGATTGATAGTAGCACACCCATGGGTTTTTTTAACCCTCATAATATGATATAGGGATCTCCTCCCAATGAGCCTTTACAATGACCTCATACACCCAAATCTCCACCTAGCATCAATGAAGGCAACATGTTAAGGAGATTCCACTAACAAATGATAATTGTACTTTTTTCTGATTTCTCATTTATTGACAAAGAATGGTAAGGCCTATGTTACTAAATTTTTTATTGATAACCTTGATGATTTAAGAACATGGGAGTGTTGGTCAAAAGTATTGATTCAAGATATAAATGAATGTTTTTGAAACCACAATCAATGTAGTCAATTGCACTCAATGGTTGAACATCAGTCGACAAAAATTAATGTTTTATTCAACCAAGTTGTTTCTCAAAGTGTTGTAGTCAGTAATAGCTTTAATGATTTTGTTCTTGACCTAATGTTAAACAAGATGAGAACTTTAATGCAGAAGCCCAAGCGTATTATAAAAAATGGGCAAAGAACAAAAGCCTTGTAGATCTTGCAAATGCTAATAAAGAAAAATATGCAATTACTTTCTCTTTATTTTTTTTTGTAAAATATTTTTTATTAATTATTTTAACTAATTAATATTGTGTGTTCATTTTTAGTCAAAATATACAAATTGGAAGAACCTTAATCATGTGTAGTCAAGAAAAAATTAACAATCTAACATAATTATAATTTATAATTTCAATTAACATCCCTTCTAAAATTATTGATCCCTGTAAATAATTTTGGAAAATCCTTGTTAATATTTTAGATTATGATGGAGACAATTGTATTTGACACAAGCACATATACATAAGTCATTTTAATTAATATTTTATTATTAAAGGTAAAGGTGGGTTTTGAAAGTGCCCACCCCCTTTTATAGAAAGATTGAGATATAATACTGATTGCATTATTTCATAAGAAATTAGTTATAGATATGATTTGATATGCATTGTGTGAATATTGCAACCAATTGCTCTATGTTTTGTAGTATGATTCCAAACTTTCCACTCATATCTAACATTTTTGGACTTTGTGCATTTAAAAGACACTAATCGAAACATTGAACAAGATGAGCCAAAAATAACTCCAAATATATTCCACTCCCTGATCTAAATGAAATCAGCTTAAAATTTTGTCCCTTATAATCCACTTTTGACTCTAAAAATCTATCTCGAAAGAAACTTTCAAGGTCCTTCCATTATATCCACAACAGATGCCTAGAATGAATCTCTATAGATAGTTTTTATCATGGTGTTAGTTGAACACTCCATAAATGCTAAAAGGCATCGAGGCACTTCAGGGAGAAGATGGTGCAGATGCTTCTGAGAGTGCACAAGCGTGACACACAGTCCCAGCAGCATCGATGACTGTGCGTGCTGGGAAGATGGGGTCCTGCATTTTCAAGACCTATTTTTCCACTGCAGGGGAGGAGGCGATGATGTTTATTCTGAAGCTGAGATGGAGAGTCATTAAGGAGCCGTGACACTTTGCCAGGTGGCAGACGGACTCTTGAGGGTTTTTGCCTAGCTGGAGGATGTTGCCAATCAGTGGCAGGGGATGGGGTCTATGGGGTAGATTTTTGGATGCATTGTTTAATTACAGCTTTAAAAATAGTAGATATATAAGAGCTATGGATGCGAGCATAGAATAAAAAGCCATGCTCCATGAATTTATGTCCATATTACTTTTTTTCCTTTGTTGCGTTATTTTTATTTGTTGTGTGTTTCAAAATTTATATAGGCAAAATTTTTGTTTATGAACTTAGAACCACATGAATTTTTGACTAAATATCTCAACTACTGATTTTTGAAAGCAAATGCAGTTGTCGTGATTCCCATCCATTTGAAGTAAATTTCAAAACATCTATTTTCTTGCTTCAGAGATAATATAAAACGACCAATATAAATGTAATGAATTGATGCGCCTTATACTAATAAACTCATCCATTGTGAAAACCTTATTCAAATCTTTTTGCCCTTTTTTGAATTTTTGAAAATCTGCAATGTCACCCTTTCTATTCAACATCTTCAGTGCGTATACGCTTGTGTATCACCCTTTATATCATTAATAATGATGCTTTAAGCTATTAGATTCTCTAATATATAAAATATTATATTATTATAGTAATAATTAATATATTAAATATAATATAATATATTATTGTATATAAGTTTATTTTAAAAGTTGAAATTATTATTATATAAATTGTGAAAGTATAGTTTTTTTAATATATTATAATTATTTTAGATAAATATCATAATTTAACGGTCTCTTATCTAATAACAAAAAAATTAAAAAATTTATTCGCTTTGGCTCAACGAACTATCCATTAAGGTATTTTAAGCATCATTGTCATAGACAAAATATACTGACATAAAATATTTTGACATATATAATCTTAATTATATTTCATAGACTTAACCAGGTTTGATTCCTATCAAAATTCATTACCACCATAAATGAAACAACAAAAAGAAATTTCTAAAGCTACCAATAGCTAGTCAATCACGATGAGCTAGTCACCTCCCCAAGTGTCATCATGAGCTTGAACAACATTCTATACTTGATCAAGGCAACGTCATATCATCAACTACAGACAAGAGTGATCCTTAAAAATGAAACCCATCTACAAACTTGCTCCCTTCGATGCCCCTATCAAGGAAAAATTCTATGTTTTTATATCTCTATCTGTGAGCCCCTTGCATCTTGATTATGCCCTTATTATCTTCCATCCATGGAGATGCTTGAAACTAAGCATGAGCAAAGCCGTGAATAAACCATTTAATTGCATGCAACATCCCTAACAACCTACACATAGCTCTCCACTTGTTTGCTGAGGGAGAGGGGCTAACATTTCTGCAAATTTGGCAAAGCCACTCCCTTGGCTTCTCTCTCCCTCTCTTGCCTAGAACACATTGCATCCAATTATTCAAAAAAAATTATGAGGGTAACAAATATTTCCTCTAGATCCCTAAAAAAGGACAATGGTACTAATGCATTCATCCATTGTAAAAACCTTATTTTAAAAAAAATTACCAATTTTTGAAATTTTTAAAAATTGTAGTCTCACCCTTCCTATTATGCATCTTCAGTGTGTATATTATATATTAGGAAGCCACTTACATAGATTCATCCCAGAATATTTTGATACCCTCTCTATAGTTAAAACATTGTTAGGTGTACATCCAACCTAAAAATGTCTTATTAGTCTCTATCATGCAAAGTATTAAAGGAATTAATTGAACAAATATATTTTTAGTTTTAGCCAATCAAAACTTTCCAAAAAAAAATAATATCTTATCAAATCTAAGTTTAACATCAAATATTATGAAATATTCTTCTACATATTCATATGAAATATTTAAATTATATTAATATTATAAGTAAAAATCATCTAAAAACTGACACGTTACAATACACTACCACAAAAAATATCATTACAGCATAAAAATTGGTAATAAAAACTCTTAGAAATGATTTCTTGTTGAAACGGATATATAATATAATTTTAAAAAAACAAAAATAAAATTTTAGCATAGAGATGTGTACTTGCATTTATTAATTTATGTAAATAAATGACAAGTGTATATGATGCCCAACACTTCACATAACTTGTTTTTGTTCAGTCAATAAATTTTTTAGAATGCATATTATTAATTTATAAATGTATGACTAAAAATTACGAACTTAACAATTAGTAAAATATAATCCAACACTATCCACTAACGTAGGACCCACAGATAACATCAACCACTTTGAATGCTAGCTTAACTATCTAATAGATATAATTTCTAGATTATTTAAGAATATTATTTTGTATATATCTTATTTATATTAATTAGATTATATATATATATATATATATATTTGGGGCTGCAGGAATCGGTATAGCATGGTCCCACTATAACTTGCAGTACGCCTAGTAAATTTTTTAATGTGACCAGTGGCGTTGGCGCGACAAGCCCTCCGGTATCACGGGGTGGGGGGCACTAGAACCCATGACCAGCAGAGCCGCAACGAAAGTACTTAACCAACTGGACTAGGACCCCTGCCCGATTATTTAAGAATATTATTTTGTATATATTTTACTATTATTTTTTTGAAAGAATTTAATTTTAGTATGATTATTATTTTCATATGAATTTTTTTAAAACTTTTAAAAATTAAATGTGGTGATTAATTTTAAACATAATTTTTGAAAATTCAACTATAATTTCATAATTTAATTTTTAACAATCTAACATAATTGAAATTTGTAATTTCTATTAACATCATTTCTAAAATTATTGGTCCTTATAAATAATTTTGGAAAATCCTTATTAATATTCTAAATTATCATGGAGACAATTGCATTCGACACAAGCACATACACACAAATAATTTTAATATTTATTTATTATTAAAGGTATAGGTGGTTTTTTTAAAGGGCCCACACCCTTTTACAAATATTTATATTTAGATATACTATTTATTGCATTATTTCATATGAAATTAGTTATAGATATGATTAGGCATGCATGGTGTGGATATTGCAATCAAGTGCTCTGTCTTTTGGAGTGTGATTCCAAACTTTCCGCTCATATCTAACATTTTTGGACTTTGTGCATTTGGAAGACACCAATCAAAACATTGAACAAGAGAGGCCACCCCTATGTGAACCACGTGATGAGCCAAAGATAACCCTGGACATATTCTCCTCCCCGATCCAAATGGAATCAGTTCAAAATTTTGTCCTTTATAATCCACCTTTGAGTCTAAAAATCTATCTGGAAAGAACCTTTCAGGGTCCTTCCATGATACTGGGTCTCTTCCAATTGCCCAAACATTCACAAAAACCTGGGCGTCTTTAGGTATAACATATCCATCTATTTCACAGGAGCTTTGGGCTTTATGTTGGATTAGAAGGGGTGCAGGAGGATGCAGGCGGAGGGTTTCTTTTACCACTGCCTGAAGATATAGAAGGTTGTCAATGTCTCTTTCTTGCACTATTCTTTCTTGTCCCACAACCTCATCCAATTCTTTCTTTACCTTTTTCATTATCAAAGGGTTGTGTATAAGTTCAGCCATGGCCCATTCAATTGTGGTACTAGTTGTATCTGTACCTGCACCAAACAAGTCCTATAGGAATAACAACCATAAATATCATATCTTCCAAAATACTTTAAGATAATAAAATAAAAAGATGAATCAATATTTTTTAACCAATCAATTATATAAAAAGAAAAAAATTTGATAATTATATTTTTATTATAATATGTAATATATTTGTTATATTAAAACAAATAATAAAAAGAAAAACCTTACAAATAAATTAAGAATAATCATAATTATTAAACTTATATGTAAATAAAATTAAAGTAAACTTCAAAATTCTAAACTTAACTTGGACAAGATTTTAAATCTATAAACACATGATCTTAAATTTTTAAACTTTTAACATATAATTCTATAAATTTAAATTTTTAACATATTTATTTATAATTTATTAGAGTAGGTGGCCAACATTCAAATTTAAAATTATAGAAATTAAATATAAAATAATATGATATAGAGGAAGTGGTGGATCATATTTTAAAAATTACTTAAGGAAAACTCTCAGGAACTAAATTTATATTGTGTTAAGAAAAAAACTATAATATAATTTATAAAGTTTCACTAATAAAAACTAAATATAATTGATAAAGTATATAACACAAATATAAATATAAATATAAATTTTCGATTAAAATTTACAATTTTTTTCATTTATATTGATTTAAAAGAAAAATATCTCGAAATCAAAATTGAATAATTGGTAAAAGTAAAAGAAAAAAAACATAAAGTGAATTTTATAATAGAATGATATTCTAAATTTAATAGAATATTTAACCTAACATTAAACTATTTATTATTAAATATTTATATTGTAAATAAACCCTTTTAAATTAAAATCAAATAATTATACTAAATTAAATAAATTTCTCACTTAGACTTCATCTACCCATTGATGCAATTTTTTTATGAGGCCAAATTTTGGGTGGGATTTTTAGGTGCCTTAGGTGTTACAAATCTCTAGAGCAAATTTTGAGACTCAAAATTAAATCTTTTATAGTATGTGTTTAAAATCAAAATTTATCTTTTGGGCTTGGTCTCTATGTTAGAACAAAAATTGTGAGATTTTTGGAAAGTAAAATCTTTCTAATACTAATAGGCTTAAAAAGTGAAGACAAGAAGAATGATGTTTGAGCTAAATTTATTAAACACATAGATGCACACACCAAACATAAATATATAAAGGGATACCAATCAAGAAATAGGAAAAACAAAACTATTTTTAAGAGTCTAATAAGAACAAAAGAACTACGCAAACCCATAAATTGGATTTGAGAAGTAATTACCTTTGTGAAATTGTAGATTGAACTCAAAGGCCTATGCAAATTAGAGAAAAATT
Source organism: Torreya grandis (assembly GCA_037957365.1). Classification (NCBI taxonomy): domain Eukaryota; kingdom Viridiplantae; phylum Streptophyta; class Pinopsida; order Cupressales; family Taxaceae; genus Torreya; species Torreya grandis. The sequence goes on along the minus strand of JARHVA010000006.1, from coordinate 2,040,205 downwards.
ATTGATAGATAGGAAACACAACGAATCTAAGTTGGTTAAGCAAATTAATATGATCATATATGAGAAGAATGAATTTCAAAATTATGATTAAATTTTAAAAATAGAAAATGAGATCACAGGGACCAATTTTTTATCTTGCATCTTGTTCAAAAATGCTTACCTCTCTATGACATGAATGTTTCAAAACATCTCTTTCATATTTTCTCCATGTTTATTCATGTATCAACTTGTGTGAAGTCCCATAAATAGTGATCTCATGATTATGCATTGTTTGTTCTTTAGTAGGCATTTTGAGAGGGATTTTTATCTGTTTAATGGTATCCTTTACGATCTTGCATGCCTTTAAATATCATAACGGAAGAAGGACATTGGATATTTCTTCTACACTGCTTTCTTCTTCATATACTTGCAACATACCAATCAAATCATCCTCATGTACTTGAATGCTTCTCGCTATTTGCTTTCTTTATTTAATTATAGAAAGGATCTTATTTTTAATAGGAAAACAAAGGAGAATTACTCTTTTTTATCACTATAAAAACTCATTGTGTTTGTGATTATAATTATTACACATAACCTCAACAATGTGCAATGTATGATATTCATTTTTCCAATCATTTTCTTGTGAATTGGATAAATTCAAGCCAATAATAGGTTATCCAACCATATCTTCCTCTTGTGTCAAACTATTATAATCTCCTTTGAAGTACTGAATTAAAATTGATTCTTTTGATGCAAGGTTATTTCCTTTCGTAGCTAAGACCAAGCCATCACATACAACATTGAGATCTTTTTGCTCTCTAGCTTGTTAAGTATTATGTAGGTCTTGACATAATCCCATGTCTTCTTTCTTGGTTTGCACATCTACTTCATTACTATCAATTTCAATGAACATATGTTCATTTCATTTATGAAAGATAACTTCATTCTTCTTACACATTGTACATAATAAAACTAAATAAATTTATAACATCTTAATTTTGTACAGTTGACAAATATTAATCAAGGCTCTATTTTTTTAGTTCTATACCTCCCTTTTGTTTAAAGGCTCACATTCATCATCTCAATGTGCCTAAATATTTATCATATAGTATGCTCCACATCATTCTAATTAATGAGGTTGATCAGAGTTTCTACATAGCTAACCCATATTTGTAGAAAACACATAATAACATATATTTTATTCAGATTATTAATTCATCATATGAGAGTACAATAAATCGAGAAAATTATCCTCAAAATGAGGAATCAACATTATCTTCATCCTTCATATATCTCAACCTCTCCTGGAATCTCTCAACTTCTCCTAAAGACTATCTTCTACAAGATATCTTATGAGAGTATTATTTATTCATCACATATATTAATATTATAAACATAGTTCATACTAATATTCCCGTCGCCCCCCCCCCCCCCCCCCCCCCACCCGCCTTACTATGAATGAGGGAAAAAGACCATCATTTTTTAGATCATCATACATGTGTCTTGACCTTCATCTGTACTACTTCCTTTCACTTTGATTATGGGAACAAATCAACCAAGAAATGGGAAAACTATCAACCAATCGTGGGAACCTCCTCCAAGATGGTAATATGTATCAACCACTAACCATGCAAAGGGAAATACATCAAAAAAATTTGGGAACATCAACCAAACCAATTAAAAAGTAGTGGGAACACACCTACCAACTACTTTTAACAAGAACATCTCCTATTTTAGTATTGATGGTCTGGATCTCCTATACTATGACACTTTTAGGAGATTATATTTGGAAATTATATGAACATGGATACAATTTTGTTCTTATTTTGCACTATATAAAACATGTAATAAATAGTTTCAATACTACAAAATGATACCCCATCATTAGTGGCTGATGAGAGGTACAAGTGTCCTCCATCCTCCTTTTTCCTCCAGCCTCTAGTATAGTTATCTATTCCAGAAAGTCTTCATCATTATTTTGACCAACTGATTCTTTATCATTTGAATAAGTAGTTTTCACTTTGCAATTACTTTATTCATCCCTTTTTATAGAAATGAGAGCCTTCTCTTTAATTTTACCTTCAAATAGATCTTTTACTCTTTGTCTACAATATTTAACACCATGTCCGAGTTTTCTATAGTAACAACAAAGAAACCTTCCCCTTGAACTATGATATCTATCTTTTATGTAGTGTTCTTTTGGCTTAGAAGTAGATTTGTTTTTATTTTTCACATACACAACACTTTTGTATGGACCAATATTCTTATGTTATTCATATATCAATGAATAAATTAGAACTTCTAATCTAGGATTTACATTGCTTAGTGTAAAAACCATGTTTGAATAACTAATTGGCATGTTATGTAGTAAGACAATTTTTGCATCATCATCAGGCACATCTACTTTTATACTTGCTAGTTGATATAGAATGGATTGAAACTTACTTGTATGTTGCAACATGTTGTCTCTTTCTATTATAAGTCCAAATAGCTTATGCTTCAGGGTCACTATTGCACTTCTTATTTGTGATCCAAATAGCTTGTTCAATGTTTCCAAAATAACATTTGAAGTCTTTGATAGGTCTATATGATTCAAGTATTCATCAGATAAGCCTAGAAAAATAATTATCATTGATATTTGGTACTTTCTTTCCCACTTGATGGCTTTATCTGCATTAGTCAGTTTTGGTATTTTACCACTCATAATCTCCCACAACTCTTTGTCAATCAAATGAAATTGTTTTCTAAATTGCCAAGTATTAAAATTCTTTGCCTTCAAATTCTTCAATATAATTTAATTTGTCCATTTTTATGACACACAATATAGATGTCATGTTCAATCAATAATGCATCTAGTTATAATTGAAGTAATAATGACAAAAGTCAACTAATAAAAATAACACTTTTGACTCCAACATTGATTCATGACTTGACACAAATACGAAACAAACTTAAAAAAAAAACTTTGACACTTTTAAAATTTTAATTTTGACAATAAAAGTTACATTAAGGACATAACCCACAAAAAATAATCCTTAATTAATTTTTAATATTTTGACACATTTATTAACTAAAATGACTTAAACTAAAGACTAAATGAATTTTAATCTTAAACCTAAATTATTTAATAAAAAGGACTTATGATAATTATAAATAATTTATGGGATTTGAGATTGACTAAGCTTGACATACATAACATATCCTATACTAATTCATTCCTCCCTTGTAAAAACCTTATTCAAAAAAATTCACCCAGTTTTGAAAATTTGAAAATCTGCAGTCTCACCCTTCCTATTCGACCTCTTCAGTTCGTATATGCTTGTGTCACCCTTTAAATATGATCTAAGAAATTGGATTCTGTAATAATATATCATTTACTACTACTACTACTACTACTACTACTACTACTACTACTACTACTACTACTACTACTACTACTACTACTACTGTTGCTGCTGCTACTGTTACTGCTACTGCTACTGCTACTACTGCTACTGCTACTGCTACTACTACTACTACTACTACTACTACTACTACTACTACTACTACTACTACTACTACTACTACAACTACTATTATATTCTGTTCTAATATTATATACACCAATTTTTTTTAAACTAAAATTTTTATTATATAATTTGTGCAATAATAGGGTAGTGGTGCACCACTACCCTCATGTTAGAGTATTATTATTATATTCTATTCTATTATTATATTGTTATATATATTATTAATAAATAAGTAATAATAATGTATGTATTACAATAATAATAATATTTATAATTATAATTTAAATATAATTTAATAATCTATATAATAAATTATATATTATTATAATATATTTAAGTTGAATGCTTTATATAGTGGGGAACCTTTTAAGATTCATCTCACAAAGAGATAAAAAGATAGATGTTGTTTTAGCTCATTCAAGGATTGTCAGGTATAGGGAATTGTTGTTACCAGGTCTTTTGGGTAAGTGGAGTAGTCGTGGTGACTCCAGGTTAGTGGGCCTCTACAATGAGTAAAAATGGTAGATCATGGTGACCAACACCAGATGGTAGTGCAAGTGGAGGCATAGGAGGGGTTAGTGGTAGTGGTGCCCTAAGTGCATGAGATTTGACATGTTATGATGGATGTGATCTTTATTTTGATACTCACATATGTGCCGATGATGTAAGATGTATATGAGTTAGAGGTTCATACATTATTTCCTGTATTGTTATTTTATGGACACAATGTATATATTGATTATGTTCAAATGTTCAGATGTTCATTGATGTTTATGATAATGTTTTTATGATTTTTTATGCTCATGAGATGATATTAAAACTCTTTATCTTAGGCATGTGATGATGTTCATAGGTTCATGTATGTTATATTTATGGATATGATGGCATGATGTTTATGTTGATTTGATTATGTTATATGGTGATGTTTGTTCATAGATAGGATAATGGTATATAGAATGATATATGATGATGTTTTGAATTGTTGTGATGTTTATGGTAAATATAATTATGACATGGTTTATGATGCTTTATTTATAGATATGATATTTTTGATGGATAGGATTCTATTATGGAGAAATAGATGACGTGTGATGTGATTTATGATGTTTTGATCATAGATAGACATATGATGTGGTTCATAGATATAGTTCATAATGTTGTGTTCTTCATTGATGTTTATGTTTGATGATCATAGAGAGGTAATGTGATTATGGTTAAGGATGTTATGAAAATACATAAAATAAGTTAGATAAAAAATTAAATGTAGGAAAAAATAAATGAGAATTATGAGATGTATGTTTAGATGAACCAATGATAAGAGGGTAAAGAAAAAGAACGATTCTATTTCATTGGTAAAAACCTAAAAAAACTGAAGTTAGATAGGCTTAAGGAACTTAATCCTTTTAAATGCTTCACATTATCATGTTTTGGTTGATAAAATGGTGTTGTGATCACATTGTGTCAAGTAAGCTCATAATCCCTTGATTAAAATATGATATAAAGGGGGGATAGGTGATGGGTGAAAAGGTATATGGGTTGATAGGTAAGATAACCTTTTATGGATTAGTTTTCCCCTTCTATAGGTGACCTAAGAACCAAATTAGACAAGTCCATGTCTTAATTCTAGGTGTACACTGATCGATGTAAGAAGTCTACAAATGTTATATGTGAAAGCTAATTGCAACTTTCTTGGGATTCTAATTTAGATATAGGGTCCTTTGTTTATTACTTTTACTTTTGATAGTTTGTGAAGCTGATCAAAGTGGGAAGCTTCAAATGATTTCTTTTGACCCATTTGACTTAGCCATCATTCAAGGTAATAGTCTAAATTTGGGCTTATATGTTTGGTAGTTGTCCTTCGGGGGAGCATTCTTTCTTTTAATCAATTTAGAGGATTTTTTCACAGCTATCCTTCAAGGTAGCAATTTATAATGCTATGAATATATGACCCAAATGATATTTGTTTTGGATTGCAATGTTTATATACATGGATTGCAATGTTTATATACAAGACTTTCATCACAAATAAGGTTAATGGTTGGTAAAAGGAATGGTTTGAGGAACAAATGATCATGGGATTCCATCTCATTAGTTATGAAAAGTATCCATGAGAACCATGCCATGGGTAGATTTATGGTACCCACGTTTAATATTAGGCTATAACTGTGATGGTTAATCACATGGTTCTATGTTGTAATCACTTGTCCTGAAAGGGAGATGGATAGGTAGATGAAGGTGAGAATCTCATAAATCAAGGGATGAAATTAATTTAGACAATAAGGTGAATTTGATCCTTCTTTAATAAAATAAATGATGCATATACAAAACATTGAGAGGCTTAGGTTCTAGTTTGCCTTTGAGAGAGATCAAATGACAAGATCCTGATCCATACTTATGGGTGATAATGTAGGGTCAAAGCCAATTGAAAAAAAAATTACCTCTTTTAATTTTATCCATGTTGGTGACATGTTGGTTTTCCATAAGAATGATGTATCTGATATTGAATTCTTGTTCAATTAGGCATTTGTTGTAGGCACGCATGATTCATTCTTGGTAGACATGAAGGTGTTTGTGTACAGTGAGGTGATGTTTGACAAGTAGCTCAAGTCGTGATAGTCATTCTTGATAATAGTCACTCTAAAAAATAATCTCTTGCAATGATATGTGAAGAAAATGAATCTGGACTTTGAGAGGCAAAACTACCATTGCTCCAAAGACTAGAGAGAAAGCGGTATCACTTGTAGAGGTTTGAATATTGGTGTGATAGGCCACTAATGTGAAATGTATGTGAAAATACCAATCATAACCTTAAAAAATTTCTAATTTGATCAACATTTTATTAATTATTTTTTTAGAGGCTTCTGCCTATCCATTTGCTTGTGGACGGTAAGGCAAGGAAAAGATTAACTTAATGCCAAATGCATCACAAAGACCTTGGACTTTCTTTTTCTTGAAATATTTACCATTATCAGTGATGAAATTATGGGTACACCAAAATTATAGATGATATGTGGTTGATAAAGTCAAAAATATTTTCTACTTATGTAAAGATTAAAGGAATGGCCTCCACCCACTTGGTAAAATACTTAATAGCGGTAATGATGGATTGGTGTATTTGTGATGAATGAGGATTGATTTATCTAATAAGATCAAGTCCCAATTGTGAGAATGGCCAAAATTATTTGGATACTTAAAGGTCATGGGCAGGTACGTGGTGTAAATTAGCATGTTGTTGACATTTGACATACTTCTTTAAATAATCATAATAGTCTTGGTTGATTATGGGCCAATAGTATCAAAGGTGAAGGATGTGTTTAGTGATAGATAAACCACTAAAATGTCCCCTAAAAATTCTATCATGTGTTTCTTTGATGGCATGAGAAGCTTCACGACTACTAAAGCAACAAAGAAGGAGGCCATCAAAGCCACATTTGTAAAGGATTCCCCCTAGTATGGTATAATGAGAGGTACTTTGAAAAAAAGGCTCTTCGAGAATTCTAAGAGAGGTTGGGAGGAATGATAACAAGGTTAAGGTAATAAAAAAAAATTAATACCATATGTCTAACGGAGAAATTTCAAAATTACAAATGATAGGAAGGTCAGAATGGATATTAGATAAGGTGATAAAGTCATGGATGGCAACAAAGAGTTTAGAGTTAGAAGGTTGAAATGGGATTTTGGAAGTAAGGGAAGCCATTATCTTCATGAACTTGTTGGTATATTGTGGAACAAATTGGATAAGGTAATGATGAAATGATGCTAAGAATACGTATAAAATTTGTTTATACTTTAGTAAGACATCATTCTTAAATTGGTTATATCCATTGACCTAGTTTACCACAAGTTGCGAATCAGTAAAGACAGTGATTTTCTTGACTCTCAAGTCTAGAGCGGTTTGGAGACCTATGACTATGGCTTCATACTCAACCCATTGTTGGTGTACTTGAAGTTAATTTTAAAGGAAAGGGTAAGAGGTTTAGCATGGAGGGGAATTAGAATAACTCTAGGACCCCCACGACATTGGAATTTAGAGCCATTGAAAAACATGGTCATTTAGTAGGTATGATCCTCTTGAGAAAGGGACATGATGGAATCTTCTAGAAATGCAAGAGGAAGAGGTTGGTTATTTGGTAGAGGAGCTTTAGCCAATAGATCAACAATCACTTTCCCTTTAATTGAATTTTTTATAAGGAACTCAAGATCAAACTTAGCTAAAATCATGAGCCACTTGGCCATACGTTGGTTTTGGTATGGTTTGGAGTGCATGTACCTAAGTGAGTCAGTGTTTGTGATGATGTAGTTTTGTGATTAAGAAGGTAATGGTGATGATTGGAAGCTATGAAGATGAGTACAAGGTAAAGTTTTTTAAGATGGGAGTATCGAGTCTCATACTCTATAAGTGTTTCACTTATGTAGTACACAACTTTCTCTTTGTTTTATTCATCACAGTGAGCAAGCATTACCCCTACGAAATGGTAAATGGCAAAGATGTAAAGGTAGAAGGGTTGATCCTTTTTAGGTGGGGTAAGAATAGGTGGAGAAATAAGGTATTCTATGAGTGAATCAAAGGCTTGTTGACAGTCTTTAGTCCACTTAAATGAGTTATATTTCTTAAGGAGATGGTGAAAAGGTTGACATCTATTTGTTAATTGAGAGACAATGAATCTAATAAGCTATGGAGTTGATTAAGTTGGGTTGGAGGTGACATTTTAAGGATTTCTCTAACTTTGGTAGGGTCTACCTCAATTCCTCAAAGAGAGACAATGAATCTAATAAGCTTTCCTAAAAGGACCCCAAAAATACATTTTTTAGGTTGAGTCTGACATGGAAATGGATACGGCAATTGATGATGATTTTTAAAACATCTAGATGATCCTTATGATATTTATATTTCTCAAGGAGATCATTCACAGAGTCCTCTATGATTTTATGGATTAGGTCATGGAATATATAGGTCATGTCATGCTAGTAGGTTGTGATACCATTATTTAAACCAAAGGGCATATATTTGTAGAATAAAGTTCCCTATGGGGTGATGAAAGAGATTTTATGTTTATCTTTAGGAGCAATCAAGATTTGGTTGTATCCCAAGAAACCATTCATGAGAAATAATATCTTGTGGCCAACTGTAAGTTCAATAAGTTGGTCGATACTAAGAAAAGGAAAGTCATCCTTTGGGAAAGCAAGGTTGAAGTCACAAAATTTGATACAAACATGAAGTCCTCTTGTGGGTTTGGTAATGGAACCATTGTTAAAAACCCATTGGGGATAGTCATTGGGTTGGATGAAGTCAATAGATAATAGGCACTGAAGCTTTTCTTTGACTAGAAGAGTGATGTGAGGGTGTATCCTATGAATATTTTATCAGACAGGGTTAGCATCAGGATGGGCATGTTATGGAGAGTGATAAAATACTCAATTATGGGCATATCGTTATAGGAGCAATAAAATTCTATGATATGGTCATGAAGGAAAGAAGGGTTATCTTGTTGTTCTATGAACTTTAAGGATTGTCTAATCTTGATGATGCGAGGCTTATCTTGAGTACCCAAGTTGATGTTGATGGTAGATTCATTGATCATGGTTTGGTTCTTAGGAGTAAGATATTTACAGATATAAAAATCCCCCATACTGAGGTAGGTGAGAATGGAGTCATCGTCTTGATGTTAGATGGTGTTGATGGTAGGAGAATCATTTTCTACCATTTCAGGATGGATGAGAGGATAGGGGGCCAAAACTAATGATATTGATAAAAAAAGGTTAGTTGGGATGATATCAAAATCCTCAGACTTTGAGGGAGATGAGGCTGGTGAGGATGGGACATCCTCGTCAATGGTGGTGATGGGTTTAGGTGAGGTTGGTTCTTTTGGTGGTATAAACCTAAAGCCTAATAACTCATGAGGGTTGATGGGTTTTGATTATGGGTAGTTCATGAGGTCCCTATTCATGAAGGCCAAAGTCAAACCCCTTTCGAGCACACATGTAAAGGTATGCTTTGGCTTTTGTCAATTTGTTGAGATAAGAGAAGTTTGAGGCAGAAGCAAGAAGTGGATGATCAAGTCCCCTATAGATAAAATTGGTTTGTTTTTTGGGTGGCCTAAAATGAATGATGGTTTTGATATTAGTGTCATAACTAAGATCATGGGTAAGGTTCCCATACTCTTGAGGAGTACAAAAAGCATCCAAGACTAGAAGATGGTATTCTCAAAATGAGAGATGTTAGAATGTGGATTCCAAGGGGTCCTCTACAAGGATCTAGGAATAAGGTATGGATGAGCTTGTTGATGCTTCACCAACTATAGAGGTGGAGTTTTAAGAACATCATTGGGTTGGTACAACATATTACAAGATGAAAAAGGACTAGGGTCAATCAATATGGTGATGACATGACCTTCATGCTCAAATTTGACACAATGATGTAGGGTGGAAGGGAGACAACTCATAACACAGATCCAAGGTCATTAAAGTAAAATGTTGTATTAGAACTTACCCTCAATAAGTGACAAGCCTAGGCCAATAATAACCTACACCTTCTCACCCTAACATGGGAATATTTGAAGAGTATAGTCCAATAATAACCTACCCTAATGATCTTGGTAGTTGTGGTTCTTGGAGAAAAATGACCTCCTATTGTCCCATCGTATAACTTCTTGAGAAACAACACAAACTGATCATTATCAATGCATCTCAATACCACACCATTGATGTCTCTCATAAAAAACACACCATTCCCAAGAAAAAAGGGAATAGATTACAATGTAAATTATCTCCTTTATGATATACTCATATTACTAAGATACTCAACATTTTGAATAAATTTGATCACATCTTATGTCCAAATATGTATATGCAAGGAACCAGCTAGTTGGGAGTAATCATGATTGACTAGAACCTCTTATTTTGACTCATGAAAATTTGAAGCTAATTTTTCACAAACGCCTTTACCTCTTACTAATTTTTTTAATTTGATATCAACATCATATTCCATCACCTTAGTGATCCACCCTACTCTATTCTCACTAAGGTATCTGCTCAATAGAAACTCCTTGGTACTAGGATGAGAAACCATAACATGAATTTTATTTTTTGAAACCATATTCTTGAACTTATTTAATCCCCTTACAAAAATAGATACTTGTTTCTCCATAAAGGTTTAATTGACTTCATAATATTCTAAACCTTGATTAAAGATTGCAATAGGTTTCTCTAAACCCTCATCATTCTTTTGCATTAACATGGCAGATATAGTATCAAGGTTAGAAAATAAATACAACATGAAGTCTTTAGTAAAATTAAGATCAACAAGAGTAGGAGCTTCTACAATTTCCTTCTTTATGACTTCAAAAATACTCTTACCTTCCTTAGTCCACAAAAGAGCTAATTTTTTTAGAGCATGGTTGTGATACGTTTGAGCAAAGATGCAAACCCATGTATAACCCTACTTACAAAATTTATCTCAAATAAGAAACTTTGGAGACATTTCTTATTCATGTGAAATATAGGCCAAGACTATCCTCTATCCGTTCAAGATCAATATCCAAAATATTTTTGTAAATAATGTGTTTTAAGAGCTTACCTTCATGGACAATAAAGATGCATTTATTTGGATTAAGAGATACTCAATGTTGCCTACATCTTTCAAACACTTATCTCAAGTGTTGCATATTATCATTAGCATCTTTAAGAAAAAAATTTATATCATCTAGATAAACCAATAACATCTAATTAATCAAACCTTTGAAGGTCATGTCCATTTCTCTTTGAAAGGTGGCACCGACATTAGAAAAATTAAATGCCATATTATTATAATAAAAAGTAACCCAATTAATGGTAAATTTTATCTTAATATAATCATCTTCATTGAATCAAATCTAATTATAACCTGAATATCCATCTAGAAGAGAGAAATGTTGAGAACTTGAAACAATATACAAAATCTGCTCCATTGAGGGTAAAGAATAGTGATCTTTGAGTGGCACCTTATTAAGTTCCCCAAAGTACACACAAAGACTTATATCCCCTTTATTATTTATAATAGGCACAATATTAGCTACCCATGTTGAATTCTTGATAGGAAAGATTATTTCAGATTCAAGGAGTTTAGTGAGCTCTAACCTCATGATTTTCTTAACTTTAGGATGAATGTGTCTTTGTTTCTATCTGATCAATTTAAATTTATATTCTAACTCATTAGTATGGTGTGATAGGCTAGTATCAAACCCTTTTAGGTCATTATACTCCAAAGCAAAGGTTTCATGAAAATCTCCACACAAATCAATGAATGCTTGCTTATCTAAAGTAGAACATACCTTACCTAGTCTGAGGAGTTTGTCCTGGAAGATCAAGACACTTTCATAATTATTTTATTTTATATACATAGTCAAATTTTAATTTTTTAATTTATAATTCTCATTTAATATAATTTATAATGTCACCAAACCCATAGGTACCTTATTGGTTATTAGTTGCATAATCTGATCACCCAATTGTTCTTAGAGCTTCTTTTGATTCCTTGAAGAAAACTCAACCTCATTTTATAGGAAGCATGCAATGTTTATATAACTATCAAATACTCACAAAGGAACTTAGTTATCAGCTACAGAAGGTCTGATAATGATCTTAATATGAGACTATTATCCCTCCTCTTTCGTGGCAATTGGAGTATCAAATTGAGCTCCTATAGCAGCGAGTATGTCATCATGACTATTATGATCCCTTAAGACTGATTATATATTAAATGCATTGAAGTTCTCAATAAAATACCATAACCTATGCTCGTATGACTTAATCAAAGGGTTCTTTGGATTAGACACATTCTTCACCTAATGCACAACTAATTCACTCTCTCTATATACTTACAAGTTCTTGATTCCTTTTCTCTTTGACTATTGAACACCATAGGTCAAAGCTTCAAACTCAGCCACATTACAAGTACAACTAAAATGAAACATATATGAAGCATAATAATGTTGTTTATATGTGGATAAAAATATATCACCAAATCCTACACTAACTTTACTTCTTGAACCATCAAAAAACATCTTCCTTGGCAAGTAGAGGTGTTGGTACTCCTTCATGTATAAAATACACTCTTAAATAAGTTTACTTCAAAAAATCATTAAGGATCATCTTCAGAAGTGTTAGTGACATATTATTTAATAAATAAATTGGAAATACCCTCAAGCTTAGAATATGTGCCATCATCTACAATAGAGTCCTTTTCTTCATGGGCCACACAATTCAAATTGGAACTCGTCTCAATGTAAGCTTCAATATGAAACCTTGCAAAAGACTATGTCCTAATTATAACCTTTTCCCCATACCTTATTCTAAAGGCTAATAAGGACCAATCAACTAATAGGTAGCCACCTATCTTGGCCATGAAGTCCCTTGATAAGTATATTGTAAGGTTGGCTAGGAGATCAGCAACAACTATGTCTTACAAGATAGGAAAAATAGGACAATCATGTAAGGAAATATTTAAGTTTTTTATCAGTCCCATTGATTTGGTATGTGTACCATATAATTGAAGGAATCCTTTACTCTCAATATCATACTTTAGATTTAATTTATCATCTACCATCTTGGGCATGACTAAAGTTAAAGCTCCACTATCAACTATGTAGTTATAGACTAGCTTTTTACACACTATGAGAGTGAGATAGAATGGAGGAGGTTTCTCAGTTCTGGTAGATGGTTCATCAATGGTAGTAGGGATAATTTCAAGGACAACATGACCTTGACTTTGATTTTAAGGACACTAGTATAGATAATGGATAATTTATTTTTTAGGAGCTCTTTCTGACCAGGCATATGTAGAACATCCCAAACGGAAAGGGATGATTTAGTACTCATTTAATCTATAATTTTTAAAAAACCCATACCTAATTTATTATGGATTCTTGGAGAAAAGGAAGTTCTTAGAGCTTGAGGAGTTGGAGTGCCTTGAACAATCCTTCCAACATTCTGATTTGGAAGATGTGCAGTGTTATTTGAAGTTATTACACCTACAACCATAAATTGTTTCTTAATATAAGCATTGAATGACCTTGCAAAAAAATTATTATCACCACCTAAATCCTTTGCCTTGGATCTAGTATTGTCTATAACCAAGGTTCCTTGGTTAAACACAAAAGTATCCTCAATTAGGAATTTGGTAAAGATCTCTTTTTGAGGCTACTCACCTTCACTTGTCTACATCATCACTTCATCTTTGAATGATAAGAGGCAAGTATCATCTCCTACAGAAAAAAAAAAAAAAAAAAAAAAAAAAAAACTACTCTTTACCTTCATTAGAATCCATAAATTGGCCTTATTTCCAATTTCTATGTTGCAATAAATTGTTGTGCATAGGTATCATCTCCCTTGCATTAGTAGTAGAGTTAAGATTGTATACATTGGCAAGACTATTCGGAATAGGTTTCCATTGGCCTCTTGCTTTTTCAAATTATTGACCATAATTTTGTTGATAAGGGTAAAGATTCTAATAGGCACATTGTTGTATATTACCTCTTCCATGTCTAGCTTCCAACCATTAAATGGATGCATCTTTTTCCATGGCATTATCTACATTATGAAGAGAAAATTTAGGCTTGGTATTGGCATTAAGAGTTTGAGCCACATGTAGAGCATTATAAAAATAATGAGATAATGGAGGCATAAACACTTTAGGTGGAAATCTTCTAGCTTGAATGAGATTATTTTAATATTTCATAACAAGATCATAAGCTTCAAAAATTGTGGAACCACCCACGTATTGAAGCATGAAAGTAATTTTAGTGCCAATAGCTCTCAAAAGGTTAGCAACACAAAGCTGAGAGGTGGCCTCATAGGAGGAGGTAGTCTATTCCAAGTCTTTTGGAACCTCTTGTTAAAATCATGCACTATTTATTTGGATCCTATATTGATCACATTAGTTTGATGTATAAAAGAGGCATAGTTAGTCTCATTTTAAAATATTGATGTGAAAAGCATTATAAATTCATCCCATGATGTGATGCATCCACCTTCTAGAGTACTATACCAATCAAGAGCCTTCCCTTTAAGGGATATGGCAAGGAGTCTAATTGAAATGTTCTCTTAAGTGATATTATGGAAGCTGCAAAAGTTAGAGACATATCCAATGTGCTCACTGGGTGTAACATGACTCTCACCATTAAATATAAGCACACCTTTTATGGCATTTAGAGGAATGGCATCATATGCTTGAAGGTGAACTAGATTTTCTACATTGAATATACTAAAATCATCAGGTCTAGCCATTTTTTCTTCAATATATTCAAATTTTTTGCTCTCTTGACTTCCCTTGGTAGAAAAATCATCTTGATATTCAAATTACAAATTAGGAGGATGATATTAAACTCCAGGTGGAAGTTTAGGTTGATTGAATGGGTCAATGGGAATGAGAACTCCTCTAGATGATGATCTACTAAGAACCATGAATTATGAAAGAAATTTTATAACAAGGCAATTGATGTGAACTAGATTTATCTTTATGAAGTTTCCAAATGCTGAGTAATACACCAATTTATAGCTGATGTTATCAAGACCAACATTAACCTTGATAAGTTGTCTTGAAGACAGGTCCCACTAGGTATCTAAGAACTATTGTCACCAAATCTTGCACCCTAGAAGAAGGTTTTAAAGATCCTTATATATTTTGGAAACATTGGAACATTTCCATGTATGTGGGTGTATCTATATTGGAAATGAGCCTCTTGGTTTAAGGTTTAGCTCCCTGAATGTATCTTGAAATGCTCTTATTTATGATAACTAATTAATTATGGGGAAAAGAGTTAGGGATTGCAATAATTGAACCTAATCTAAAGGAGGTGATACATAATATGGTATTACATAAGACTTTTTACCTCTTTCAAAGAGATACAATGTCCACAACACTAGCATAAGAGTCCTAGAATGCACTAGGATCAATGTTTCAATATGAAGGTACAGTACATGAAAAATATCTAAGGTGAATGAAACTATAGCTCAATTATAGATACTAATGTTCATTGTACACTTAAAATACACTCATACATTTAATAAAACTTCACATGACCTGTGAGGCTGAGATAACTTGCATCAAATATGGGGGGATTGAGAAAAATCAAGGATATATAGATATCACTTAACTATTCACTATAGATCACTTCACACATTTTGACAAGATGATGTTTGAAATTGAAAGAGATTGAATTTATTATGCTAAGTCAAATTACAATTTTAAAACTATCTAGGCTTCACCATACATGGGATGGTATTAGATTACAAAGGCCAAAATGGTAGCTACTTGTAGAACTTTAGAAAGAGGAGAAAATATTAAAATTCAAAGGTCACTAGAACACATGTTCAACTGATAAGAGGAGTTAAACTTGTATGAGGATGAATTAATAAATAGACCATCTAAGGTCTAATGGGGCAAATTAATCTCAAATATAAAAATTATTGAAATGTGGCGCAAAGCTCCCTTTACTAGGCACAAAAAATGGTCTTTCAGCATGGATGATCTCTTGAGCATTTGAAAATAAATTAGAGAGAGTTGACACATATGTATTGTATAAGAGAGGTTGAAACATACTATGATAGTCATAATATTTTCTTCTAACTACTATCTATCTTATAGACACTTGTATTCACCATCTCCAATCATTCATTGATTCTGTAGACTTCATTCTTTACATCTGGCAGTCACTGTTTATCTTAGACCTCAACTGAGCTTTCTTGATGACATATGAGTTCATAGATATGGATTTTATAAAAAGTAATTTGATCCTACATAGTTTCCCATATGGAATTTCCCTACCACATTTCTCATTTTCTTCTAAACTATGATGTAATAACTACTTGTTCCGATCGGAAATGGCTCTTTGGGTCGACAATTATTTTTAAAAAACCAACTCAAACCAATTACACTTTTCCAACCTATATTTATTCTCATTGATCCTTGCTATCATATCCTAAATTTTTAACCTCCTTCACACCATATGATCAAGATGTATGAAGGAATGTTGGCCTTCAATTTTCTGCCATGAAGATCCTTTGACATGTTGAATTTCATTGGCATTGTTGGATCAAGATGTACAAGTGAGTGCTAGTTGTATATCTCATGTGTCCCACTTTATTTTCAGTTCATGTACACCATTGGATCGTTGGTACAATTGAACACTGATCATTCATCTAGATTAGACCCACCATCTTATCAGTTAAGCTCATGCCATTGGATCTCTACTTATCAAACTTGTACCATTAGATCTTGTCCAACCTATATCTTTTTAAGAAATTTTAACCTAGGTACCTTTTGACCTATTTGAACAAAGTGAAAACCATTAGATCTAAGTGTTACTATGCAAGCTAATATGGACCATTAGATATTGATCAACTTAAAA
The DNA here is from genome assembly GCA_037957365.1 of Torreya grandis. NCBI lineage: Eukaryota > Viridiplantae > Streptophyta > Pinopsida > Cupressales > Taxaceae > Torreya > Torreya grandis. Next base: position 2,023,329 of record JARHVA010000006.1, on the reverse strand, counting down.
CCCTTTAAGGACCTTTTAAATATAAATGACTACTTTATGAAGCTCAAAATTGATGCTTACACGAATGTTCTACTCTATTTGAATCTTCATAACTTGAGTTATATAACTCATGTGAGCATAAAATTTGTAGATCATGTTCGTTACGCAAATATCTCTATGGCACTACAATACTTTGGCTTATGAAGCTTTCTGAGTGAACTTGTTGAATGAACAAGTGATCTAGTCTATTTATTTGTGGATGGCATGCTAGTGACAGTCTAGTTCACTTAGGATTGTACTTGAACTACTTCTTGACCTGTGAAATCCCAAAAAAACTTTTTGAGGCCTATTAAAACTATCTCCATGATTATGACTATTTGGACACCATGAAAACCTATAACTTGCATATATGAGTTTAAAATGACCCCTAAGACACCAAATGATATAAGGACTAATCTATATTATGACCATAAATATAATGACATATGATATGACATCAAATTAACTACAACATAAACTATGACATTATAAAAAGCTCTTATATGAAATCTTGACTATAGGGGTTTGACCCATTTTGACCTATGGTAAAAATGGTCAACATTCTTAGTGATTTAAGCATAGCATGTCATGTGAAGTGTTTTTAAATGTATGAGTCTATTTTAAGAGTATAATGAAATTTAGTATCTACGAGCTATAATTTCATTCACCTTAGATATTTCTTATGCACCACACCTTCATATTAAAACATTGATTCTAGTGCATTTTAGGACTCTTAGGTTAGTGTTATGGACATTGTCTTTTTGTGAAATAGGTATGATAGTCTTGTGGAAAAACTTATAGTGTATCACCT
>JARHVA010000006.1:0-2500 GCA_037957365.1 Torreya grandis | reverse complement strand
ATCTCTACCATCCTTGATCCTTGTGTATATACTTGGTTTTATTTTGAATAAAAATTAAAACTTGACTATATATTCAATTACAAAACACTACAGGTCTGTGTTGACTTTGTCAATCCCTACATTGGCTTGAACACTGACCAGTTTCACTCATTCATATGGTTTTTTAGCATTTTGTTAATCCTAAATTCCACTGTGTGAACTTGAAACAAATTAATTACAAAACTTTCAAGGTATATTACTTACCAAGATGTTCTGGCACATTATACCAGAGTCTTGATTCACCAACTTAACTATCTACACCAACTTCAATCTAAAGAATGCTTTGAATAAATCATTATTCAACCTTACAAGTGGTTTATTGATACAGTCATGTTCGGGTAGAGTATGCACACAAAATTATGTTCTTTTTTGGTTACAAACACTACCCTATAGTCATTCATCTTCATATTTTAACAACTCAATAGATTATTCCATTATTCCAACAAGATTCCTTATATATACTAAGTAGAACGGAATATTTACAAGGTTCATATTATTAAGATAGGGTACTCTTAATCTCATAGAATCAAACATTTATAGACTTTAGGCTTTAAACTTTTATTTTGTAATGACAATAGACATTATACCCACTATGTAACGAAAAACACTTGGCTCCATTATCATTGCATATAAATGCCTTACATTCTTATCACCTCTCTCACATATTCATACAAATTTAGAGGAAATTATCAAATTCCTTTATTAAATCACCTTTTCACATAGTTAACATATTATTCTGAGAACTTCAAGACTATGATACATTCAATGTCACCCATGAATCAATGTCATCACACAAATTTAGAAGCATTACGTTAATTCTTTCAAAATTATTTAATCATATGCATAATATATTAACAATTCTATCTCACAAATAAAATATAGAGTTTTTCATGATTTTCACTCCAGCCAATCTTCTCCTCTGTACCTCTCTTCTTTCCAAAACCTCTTAACTAAATATTAAAACTACTTATTTTTTACTAACTTTCTTCTGTGAGTCTATATCTCTTAATTCAAAACCAAAAACCATTACGAGAATAAGACTAATTATTTTCCATAACTAATTCTTGGTAACCATATGCCACCTCATTATTGATATGTATGGAAAGACATTTATCTAACATGCCTAGAGTCATTATTTAACCTTACCATAATTTTTGACAACTGGACACTTCTTATGACCTCAAAGTAATAATAATGAATTAAAGGTGGGGCATTTTGACAACTCTTGGAGATGCCCCTACATCATACTCCCAAGGAGGGGGAGAAATGAAACTCCAACAAACTATTACATGCTCTTTCTTCCTTGTCTTCTAGTTTAGGTTCCTTGTATCATCCTCTTTTTTTTATTGTTACTTTATGATGCTCTTTCTAATTTTCATCAATCTTATGCTTACCTCGGTAAAAAACTATTCTCCTTCCTTGGTTGCACTGCTTGTTTTGATTAATGTTCATTTGTTATGTACTCCTTCTTTGCTCTTTGAATCTATCATGTGGGTTGATCGTGCCCCAAAACATTGCTGCAACACTTGTACTTTCAACTTCCTCCATTTTCAAATTTATACCTACACCAACACAAAAATATTATTTTTATTACTTGTTTTAGGTTGTTGCTCTACTTCTGCCAACACTACTCTCTTCATGTTCTTTGTCTTCTTTTACAAACTCTTCATCTACTACAACTTGCAATTCTTCTCTTCATTCTCTATCTTTTCATGATACAAATCTTCCTCTAAGGTTTCCATCTCCTTGTCTAACTGATCAACACTATTTTATACAAACTTGTAATGATATTCTAAACCTTTGTTCATCAATGAAACCTCATTTTCCAAGCCTTTTAATAGGCCTTCAAATTGATTTCTTTGTCATGTTCATCACATATATGGTTAACACTCTCTTCTTGTGCCTCATCCAAACTCACCTCATCTACCTCAAAGTGTTATTCAACTTCTTCTTTTGTCCACTTGGCTATCCTCTTAACCAAAATCTTTGCATTTCTCTTTTCAATTTCTTGCATAACAACTTCGTTTGCTTCCTTTCCTCTCTCATTGCTTGCATCCTTCTTTTCTTTATCTACTACCTTATTGGCCATTTAATGTCTTTCTTATTCATCACCCATCCACTATATGGGTTTCCCATTTCTCTTATATGCTCTAGCATAATTATCAACCTATCCATTTATTGCCTCATCTCTTGCATCCTTTTCTCCATCTCTATTCTCTAGTTGGTGTCATCTTACACCATCTTCTTCTTATGGTAGCTTATCTTATCCACTATGCCCTATTTCTTCTTACATTTTTCATTCCTCATCTCCTTGAAGATTTCTATCAAATCCTTGGACTCATTTAGACCTATTCATCTTTCTAATAATCCTTCACTCAGTTGTCACATCTTGACCATTCTCTCTCTCTCTCTCTCTCTCTCTCTCTCTCTCTCTCTCTCTCTCTCTCTCTCTCTCTCTCTC